>JAHSUH010003284.1:0-11290 GCA_025388415.1 Cynanchum wilfordii
AAAAATTACACTTTTAGTATCTGATTTCTTCATTTCTTCATTTTGATCCTGAAGCTTCCAATCGAAAACATAGGAAATTTGCGTAATTTCCGGTAAATTAAGTCTGAATTAGACTTTAAATTAAAGCTTATAGTACCGCAAAAAAACACGATATAAATCTGACATATCATGTGGATTGGGATTTTCTTAAGTAATATTCTCACTATCACGGGTTTCTCAACAATACTCCAGGAGAATCTAGTGCAAAAAGATAATGCAGTATGACATTACTCTGAGTCTCTGGAATGGTGAATGTTGGATGCCTTTTTCATCAAGAGGACTACGCTAAGAGCCCTTTTCCCATATTTATTTATGTTGTGTATGGAGACCTTGCACCATAGAATCTCCATGTCAGTATTAAACAAATCTTGGAAGTTAGTCTAACTCGGTCAAGGATGTTTCCCCCCCTGTTGCATCTATTTCTTACGATGATCGAATGATAACTTCGATTTTATATCATATTTTTATATATTAATTGTGTTCAATTTGAGTTAATTATAGAGTTAATTGGACTTAATTGAAATGTAAATTACACAAATTCTTTCTATTTTCGATTTGAAGTTTCGAGGGGACCAAAATTGAAGAAAGGAAGAAATCGGGGACTAAATTGCAATTTAAGATGCCCCAGCGCGTGCCACGGTGACGTGCCGGCCAATCCGCACTTAGTGCCGCTATGGCCTAGTAAATGTCCCACATTAGAAAATTTATGTTTTCCAGCCCAACTCACCCCTATAAATAAAGGCATCATGTGCAAGATTTGACACACGAGAATCGCTCCAGAATAGGAGGCGTTTCCGGGTTTCTAGCTAATAGAAATTTCGTGATAAGCTCGATCGAGTTCGGTTTTCATTTTCTTTTCTTCTTGAGTGTAGGGTTGAGCCTCCCACCATAAGGGATACCCTATGGTTTAGTTGAGAGGGAGTGGTAGCTGAAGATCTTTGAGAGAGATAAGGATCAGGAGTACAAGTCTCGGCGAGATACGGAGGATTAACGCCGGCGCCCGTGGAAGCGGATGAGAGCAACCACGACAACTTAGGACACGAGAATATATAAATCATTAATCAATCAAAATAAAGAGTATCTTAGGACACAGAATCATAATATATAAAAGAAAAGTGACACAAGAACGAAAACAAAAGGAAAGAGAAAGTTGTCGTGTTGCTCTCACTGCTTCCACGGGCTGGCTTAATCCTCCAGACCTTGCCGAGACTTGTACTCCGGATCCTTATCTCTCTCTAAAGATCTTCGGCTATCACTCCCCTCAACTAAAATATAGGGTATCCCTTGATGGTGGAGGCTCAACCCTGACAAGAAAGAAGAAGAAAAATGAAAAATGGCGAAAACTCTCTTGGAGCAATTATCACGAAATTTCTATTGGCTAGAAACTGCGGAAGTGCTCCTGTACAGTGAGTGATACGGTGTGTCAAAGCTTGCACATGATGCCTCTATTTATAGGGGTTGAGTTGGGAAAACATAAATTTTCCAATATGGGACATTTAGTAGGCCATAGCGGCACGGTGCTGCGCATTGTGGTACGGCGTTACTCTTAAATTGCAATTTAGTCCTTAATTTCTTAATTTCTTCAATTTTGGTCCCTGAAACTTTGAAATCAACGAGAAAGAATTTGTGTAATTTCAATTCAATTAAGTCCAATTAACTCTATAATTAGCTCGAATTGAACGCAATTAATGTAATAAAAATATGATATAAAATCGAGTTATCAAATACCCCCACACTTAGTCTTTTTCTTGCCCTCAAGCGAGCTACTAAATATAGTCCACGAAAACACATATAACTCAACTAATCATGTTCATCAATTAAGCACGCGAGGTGTTCAACAATTCGAACTATTAAGAAAATCGGAATGGACTATCCAAGAGTGAATTACTCATAATGCCTCATCAAATGTATCATGTGCAAATCAAGAAGAAATAATTCAAAATATCCATATTAAATCAACACACATCTAATCTTAGAATCTACGGGTGTCGTGTGTTCTAATATGACTCATCATCGAAACAACAGACTTCCCTTCAAACTAGTAGAAAGATAGTATATTAATCACTTGGACGTTAGAACAACTAATTATAATTAACCATATAGGGATCAAGTCACAATGCCACACTTATTACTCTTTTTTTTTCTTTTTTTTTTAATTTTTTTTTTCAAACACATAAATATATGTTTTTTTCAATGAAGTGGGTATAAGCGTTTACTTAACCATGTTAGCTTAAACTACCCTGGTAGCGGTCTCTCCCGGTGGCTCCTAGACCTCAAAGACCTTAGGGCACCAAGCATTCGGTTCCCTTCCGGGGAGTGATTCCTAAGTAGCAAAGAACACTTGCAAACTACCCTTATTAAAATAAATATGAGAAAAATAAACTAGTAGCATGCTTCTCAAACCCCTATCAAGTCACCATAGACTATCACAACACCCGGATGGTCTAACACTATTTAACTAAAAGCCCAAAAGTGATCCACCCGACAAAAATTTGCCGCAAAATAGATATGCTCAAGATAAGCGATTTCCTACAACTAGACTAGCATCAAGTTTCTATGAATAAATCAAACTCGATCCTCAAGTCTCAAACAATCAAACAAATAGTTTTTATCATCATAGGAGTAAATCATACTTCAAAAGTTTATCGGATATCCCAAAAAGTTTAAAACTGTATTAAAAAATAGCGGTCATGTAAAAGATCTTCGCTCTAAAGTTCAAAAGTTTATCGAGATATTCCTCGTCGAGACTTGTACTCCGGATCCTTATCTCGCTCTAAAGATCTTGACTACCTCTCCCTCTCAACTAAACTATAGAGTATCTCTTATGGTTGAGGCGCAACCCTACACTCGAGAAGAAAGAAAAAATGAAAACTAAAAACTCGACTGAAACTTATCACGAAATTCCTATTGGCTAGGAACTCGGAAATACTCCCCTGTTCCGAGTGATTCCGGTGTGCTTCAACAGCGGGGGTGCATCTATTTATAGGAGTGAAATAGAGTTGAAAAGAGGTAAAATTTGCATGTGGGACATTGAAAAAAGTCATTCTGCCTTCAACACGCCCAAAGCCCGTGTTGAGCTTCTTCAACACGCCCGTGTTGAGAAAAAATTGCAATTTAGTCCCTAATTTCTTCCTTTCTTCAATTTGGGTCCCGAAACTTCTGAAATAAAAAATAGAAAGGATTTGCGTAATTTCCGTTCAATTAAATCCGATTAACTCCATAATTAACTTCGAATTGAACACGATTAATGTATAAAAACACGATATAAAATCGAGTTATCAAATACCCCGCACTTAGTCTTTTGCTTGTCCTAAAGCAAACTACTAAATACGGTTCTAGGAAACACATATAACTCAACTAATCATGCTCATCAACTAGGCTCGAAAAGTGTTCACGAGAATCTCAACAATTAAAACTTCTCAAATATATTTCCAAATTAGTATGCTTATCAAATAGTGAAATACTCGTAATGCCTCATTAAATGTATCATGCATGAATCGAGAAGAAATAATTCAAAATATTCATATTAACTCAACATATATCCAATCATAGATTATCCATGGGTGTAGTGTGTGTTCCAATCGACTCATCATCCGAACAATAGACTTCCCTTCAAACTAGTAGAAAGATAGTATGTTGATTATTTAGACGTCACAACAGCTAATTACAATTAACCATCTAGGGATCAAGTCACAATGCCACACTTATTACTCTCTCCCTTTTTATATATATACTTTTTTTAAAAAAACATATATATTTTTTTTCTATTCAATGCAATGGGTATAAGCGTTTACTTAACCATGTTAACTTTAACTACCCTTGTAGCAGGTCTCACTCCGGTGGCTCCCAGGACCTTAAAGACCTTAGGGCACCGGGCATTCGATTCTCTTCGGGAGTGATTCCTAAGTAGCAAAGAACACTTGCAAACAACCCTTATTAAAATAAATGACAGAAAAATACTAGTGGCATGCTTCTCAAACCCCTATCAAGTTGGTGTGTGTTTTGAGTGAGTAAAATATAGTATCATATAAAGCAAATAATCTCACAAAATAGTGTCACATAATCAAACACAGCTAAGGGTAGAGTACCTATCGCATGCGAGATAGTAACACGGGAGTACCACGATTTTAAATTTATAAATATCGTATCCACGGGAACATTGGTAGCATTGGTTAGTTTCTACCAATCATGACAAACTATAAGGTTTAGGGAATTAGTCCTATGTTTCCATTCGATTGAGATAAGTTGTTTGAAGAATAATTAAAACAAGAATGGAAAATAATTGACTAAGATTTCTAATGAAGTACGTATGATTAATTAAGGTGAACAATGTTCGAAGGTGTAATTTGCAAATGGATCTATGCCGATTATGAATTCGAATTATCTTACTACCATACCGAGTTGTCTAGAATGATTACCTCAATACGGTCGTTGTAAGTAATCCTAAACCTTTTTAGATTAGTTATTAAGGCGTCGATTTAATAACATAATCTTAAGATTTGCATTAATTCCAAACCCAAGATTATTAGGATGCCTAACCCGATGCGGTCATTGTAAGTTATTAGTCCTAATCGGCAACTCATTAAATCTCCTACGGTCGGGATTCATTAACAAATCGTCAATTTAATTAACTATTGTAGTATCATGCATCAACCTAAGTTTCATTGCATAAACTCAATACGAGAATCAAATCGAAAGCGTAAAACAATAAGAAATTCATAATGTATATTAAAACATATCCTTCCGGGGAATATATAGATCCTTAATGAATCAATCTAAATAAAGAGAATCTTAGGACACGAGAATCATAACATATAAAGGAAAAGAAATACAAGAACGAAAAGAAAAGAAAGAGAAAGTTGTCGTGTTGCTCTCACTTTGCTTCCCCAGCGGCTTACTCCTCCGGACCTCGCCGAGACTTGTGCTCCGGATCCTTATCTTGCTCTACGGATCTTCGGAGATCACTTCCTCTCAACTAAACTATAGAGATATTCCTTACGGTCGAGGTTCAACCCCTACACTTGAGAAGAAAAGAAAAATAATGAAAACTAAAAACTCATTGAAGCTTATCCCGAAATTCCTATTGGCTAGGAACTCGGAAATACTCTGATCGAGTGATTCCGGTGTGCTTCAACAAGCTGAGGGGTGCATCTATTTATAGGAGTGAAATAGAGCTGAAAAGAGGTAAAATTTCCATGTGGGACATTGAAAAAAGTCATTCCGCCTTCAACACGCCCGTGTCGCGTGTCTCCAACGCCCCAAGCCCGTGTTGAAAAAAATTGCAATTTAGTCCCTAATTTCTTCCTTTCTTCAATTTGGGTCCTGAAACTTCGGAAATAAAAAAATAGAAAGCGATTTACGTAATTTCCATTCAATTAAATCCAATTAACTCCATAATTAAACCCCGAACACGATTAATGTATAAAAACACAATATATAATCGAGTTATCAAATACCCCACACTTAGTCTTTTTCTTGTCCTCAAGCAAACTACTAAATAAAGTTCTAGGAAACACATATAACTCAACTAATCATGCTCATCAATTATGCTCGAAAAGTGTTCACGGAATCTCAACAATTAAAACTTCTCAAATATATTTCCAAATTAGTATGCTTATCAAAGAGTGAAATACTCGTAATGCCTCATTAAATGTATCATGCATGAATCGAGAAGAAATAATTCAAAATATTCATATTAACTCAACACATATCCAATCATAGATCCTCCATGGGTGTAGTGTGTGTTCTAATCGACTCGTCATCCGAACAATAGACTTCCCTTCAAACTAGTTGAAAGATAGTATGTTGATTATTTAGAGCGTCTATGACTAATTACAATTAACCGTCTAGGGATCAAGTCACAATGCCACACTTATTACTCTCTCCCCTTTTTTATATATATACTTTTTTTAAAAAAAACATATATATTTTTTTTCTATTCAATGCAATGGGTATAAGCGTTTACTTAACCATGTTAACTTTAACTATCCTTGTAGCGGTCTCACTCCGGTGGCTCCCGGGACCTTAAAGACCTTAGGGCACCGGGCATTCGATTCTCTTCATGAGTGATTCCTAAGTAGCAAAGAACACTTGCAAACAACCCTTATTAAAATAAATTATAGAAAAATAAACTAGTGGCATGCTTCTCAAACCCCTATCAAGTTGGTGTGTATTTTGAGTGAGTAAAATATAGTATCATATAAAGCAAATAATCTCACAAAATAGTGTCACATAATCAAACACAGCTAAGGTAGAGTACCTATCGCATGCGGATAGTAACACGGGAGTACCACAATTTTAAATTTATAAAATATCGTATCCCGGGAACATTGGTAAGCTGGTTAGTTTCTACCAATCATGACAAACTATAAGGTTTAGGGAATTAGTCCTATGTTTCCATTCAATTGCGGATAAGTTGTTTGAAGAATAATTAAAACAAGAATGGAAAATAATTGACTAAGATTTCTAATGAAGTACGTATAATTAATTAAGGTGAACAATGTTCGAAGGTGTAATTTGCAAATGGATCTATGCCAATTATGAATGCAAATGGATGCCCTAACTGCGACGGTCAGTTGTAAGTTATTAGTCCTAATCCGGCAACTCATTAAATCTCCTCCGGTCGGGATTCATTAACAAATCGTCAATTTAATTAACTATTGTAGTATCATGCATCAACCTAAGTTTCATTGCATAAACTCAATAAGAGAATCAAATCGAAAGCGTAAAACAATAAGAAATTCATAATGTATATTAAAACATATCCTTCCCGGGAATATATAGATCCTTAATCAATCAATCTAAATAAAGAGAATCTTAGGACACGGAATCATAACATATAAAGGAAAAGAAATACAAGAACGAAAAGAAAAGGAAAGAGAAAGTTGTCGTGTTGCTCTCACTTGCTTCCAACACGCCCAAAGCCCGTGTTGAGCTTCTTCAACACGCCCGTGTTGAGAAAAAAATTGCAATTTAGTCCCTAATTTCTTCCTTTCTTCAATTTGGGTCCCGAAACTCCCGAAATAAAAATAGAAAGGATTTGCGTAATTTCCATTCAATTAAATCCAATTAACTCCATAATTAACTCGAACCGAACACAATTAATGTATAAAAACACGATATAAAATCGAGTTATCAAATACCCCACACTTAGTCTTTTGCTTGTCCTAAAGCAAACTACTAAATACGGTTCTAGGAAACACATATAACTCAACTAATCATGCTCATCAACTAGGCTCGAAAAGTGTTCACAGAATCTCAACAATTAAAACTTCTCAAATATATTTCCAAATTAGTATGCTTATCAAATAGTGAAATACTCGTAATGCCTCATTAAATGTATCATGCATGAATCGAGAAGAAATAATTCAAAATATTCATATTAACTCAACATATATCCAATCATAGATTATCCATGGGTGTAGTGTGTGTTCCAATCGACTCATCATCCAAACAATAGACTTCCCTTCAAACTAGTAGAAAGATAGTATGTTGATTATTTAGACGTCACAACAGCTAATTACAATTAACCATCTAGGGATAAAGTCACAATGCCACACTTATTACTCTCTCCCTTTTTATATATATACTTTTTTTTAAAAAACATATATATTTTTTTTCTATTCAATGCAATGGGTATAAGCGTTTACTTAACCATGTTAACTTTAACTACCCTTGTAGCAGGTCTCACTCCGGTGGCTCCCGGACCTTAAAGACCTTAGGGCACCGGGCATTCAATTCTCTTCGGGAGTGATTCCTAAGTAGCAAAGAACACTTGCAAACAACCCTTATTAAAATAAATGACGAGAAAAATACTAGTGGCATGCTTCTCAAACCCCTATCAAGTTGGTGTGTGTTTTGAGTGAGTAAAATATAGTATCATATAAAGCAAATAATCTCACAAAATAGTGTCACATAATCAAACACAGCTAAGGTAGAGTACCTATCGCATGCGAGATAGTAACACGGGAGTACCACAATTTTAAATTTATAAATATCGTATCCACGGGAACATTGGTAACGGCTGGTTAGTTTCTACCAATCATGACAAACTATAAGGTTTAGGGAATTAGTCCTATGTTTCCATTCAATTCGGATAAGTTGTTTGAAGAATAATTAAAACAAGAATGGAAAATAATTGACTAAGATTTCTAATGAAGTACGTATGATTAATTAAGGTGAACAATGTTCGAAGGTGTAATTTGCAAATGGATCTATGCCAATTATGAATTCGAATTATCTTACTACCATACGAGTTGTCTAGAATGATTACCTCAATACTGGTCGTTGTAAGTAATCCTAAACCTTTTTAGATTAGTTATTAAGGCGTCAATTTAATAACATAATCTTAAGATTTGCATTAATTCCAAACCCAAGATTATTAGGATGCCTAACTTCAGTACGGTCGCTGTAAGTTATTAGTCCTAATCGGCAACTCATTAAATCTCCTACGGTCGGGATTCATTAACAAATCGTCAATTTAATTAACTATTGTAGTATCATGCATCAACCTAAGTTTCATTGCATAAACTCAATACGAGAATCAAATCGAAAGCGTAAAACAATAAGAAATTCATAATGTATATTAAAACATATCCTTCCCGGGAATATATAGATCCTTAATGAATCAATCTAAATAAAGAGAATCTTAGGACACAGAATCATAACATATAAAGGAAAAGAAATACAAGAACGAAAAGAAAAGGAAAGAGAAAGTTGTCGTGTTGCTCTCACTTGCTTCCCCCACGGGCTTACTCCTCCAGACCTCGCCGAGACTTGTGCTCCGGATCCTTATCTTGCTCTACAGATCTTCGGAGATCACTTCCTCTCAACTAAACTATAGAGATATTCCTTACGGTCGAGGTTCAACCCCTACACTTGAGAAGAAAGAAAAATAATGAAAACTAAAAACTCGATTGAAGCTTATCACGAAATTCCTATTGGCTAGGAACTCGGAAATACTCTTGTTCGAGTGATTCGGTGTGCTTCAACAACCGAGGGGGTGCATCTATTTATAGGAGTGAAATAGAGCTGAAAAGAGGTAAAATTTCCATGTGGGACATTGAAAAAAGTCATTCTGCCTTCAACACGCCCGTGTCGCGTGTCTCCAACACGCCCAAAGCCCGTGTTGAGAAAAAATTGCAATTTAGTCCCTAATTTCTTCCTTTCTTCAATTTGGGTCCCTGAAACTTCCGAAATAAAAAATAGAAACGATTTACGTAATTTCCATTCAATTAAATCCAATTAACTCCATAATTAACTCGAACTGAACACAATTAATGTATAAAAACACGATATATAATCGAGTTATCAAATACCCCACACTTAGTCTTTTTCTTGTCCTCAAGCAAACTACTAAATAAAGTTCTAGGAAACACATATAACTCAACTAATCATGCTCATCAATTAGGCTCGAAAAGTGTTCACAGAATCTCAACAATTAAAACTTCTCAAATATATTTCCAAATTAGTATGCTTATCAAAGAGTGAAATACTCGTAATGCCTCATTAAATGTATCATGCATGAATCGAGAAGAAATAATTCAAAATATTCATATTAACTCAACACATATCCAATCATAGATCCTCCATGGGTGTAGTGTGTGTTCTAATCTGACTCATCATCCAAACAATAGACTTCCCTTCAAACTAGTTGAAAGATAGTATGTTGATTATTTAGACGTCACAACAGCTAATTACAATTAACCATCTAGGGATCAAGTCACAATGCCACACTTATTACTCTCTCCCTTTTTATATATATACTTTTTTAAAAAAAAACATATATATTTTTTTTCTATTCAATGCAATGGGTATAAGCGTTTACTTAACCATGTTAACTTTAACTATCCTTGTAGCGAGTCTCACTCCGGTGGCTCCCCGGACCTTAAAGACCTTAGGGCACCGGGCATTCAATTCTCTTCATGAGTGATTCCTAAGTAGCAAAGAACACTTGCAAACAACCCTTATTAAAATAAATTATAGAAAAATAAACTAGTGGCATGCTTCTCAAACCCCTATCAAGTTGGTGTGTATTTTGAGTGAGTAAAATATAGTATCATATAAAGCAAATAATCTCACAAAATAGTGTCACATAATCAAACACAGCTAAGGTAGAGTACCTATCGCATGCAGATAGTAACACGGGAGTACCACAATTTTAAATTTATAAATATCGTATCCACGGGAACATTGGTAACGGCTGGTTAGTTTCTACCAATCATGACAAACTATAAGGTTTAGGGAATTAGTCCTATGTTTCCATTCAATTCGGATAAGTTGTTTGAAGAATAATTAAAACAAGAATGGAAAATAATTGACTAAGATTTCTAATGAAGTACGTATAATTAATTAAGGTGAACAATGTTCGAAGGTGTAATTTGCAAATGGATCTATGCCGATTATGAATGCAAATGGATGCCTAACTTCAGTACGGTCGCTGTAAGTTATTAGTCCTAATCCGGCAACTCATTAAATCTCCTACGGTCGGGATTCATTAACAAATCGTCAATTTAATTAACTATTGTAGTATCATGCATCAACCTAAGTTTCATTGCATAAACTCGATAAGAGAATCAAATCGAAAGCGTAAAACAATAAGAAATTCATAATGTATATTAAAACATATCCTTCCCGGGAATATATAGATCCTTAATCAATCAATCTAAATAAAGAGAATCTTAGGACACGGAATCATAACATATAAAGGAAAAGAAATACAAGAACGAAAAGAAAAGGAAAGAGAAAGTTGTCGTGTTGCTCTCACTGCTTCCAACACGCCCAAAGCCCGTGTTGAGCTTCTTCAACACGCCCGTGTTGAGAAAAAATTGCAATTTAGTCCCTAATTTCTTCCTTTCTTCAATTTGGGTCCTGAAACTTACGAAAAAAAAAATAGAAAGGATTTGCGTAATTTCCATTCAATTAAATCCAATTAACTCCATAATTAACTCGAACTGAACACAATTAATGTATAAAAACACGATATAAAATCGAGTTATCAAATACCCCACACTTAGTCTTTTGCTTGTCCTAAAGCAAACTACTAAATACAGTTCTAGGAAACACATATAACTCAACTAATCATGCTCATCAACTAGGCTCGAAAAGTGTTTTCCAGAATCTCAACAATTAAAACTTCTCAAATATATTTCCAAATTAGTATGCTTATCAAATAGTGAAATACACGTAATGCCTCATTAAAATGTATCATGCATGAATCGAGAAGAAATAATTCAAAATATTCATATTAACT
>JAHSUH010003286.1:0-10672 GCA_025388415.1 Cynanchum wilfordii
TTTAGTTAAATAGTATTAGACCATTTGGATGTTATGATGACCATTATGGTGACTTGATAGGATTTTGAGAAACATGCCACTAGTGTGTTTATTTATTTATCTTTTATCCTAATAAGGGTAGTCTGCAAGTATTCTTTGCTACTTGGGAACCACTCCTGAAGGGAATTGAATGTCCGGTGCCCTAAGGTCCTTGAGATCTGGGAGCCACCGGAGTGGGGCTCGTTACAAAGGTAGTTAAAGTTAATATGGTTACGTGGACATTTATGCCCATTGAATTTTTCACTTGTTTAACAAGTTAATATATATATGATTTTATATATATATGTTTGAAAAAAAAAAAGAGAGTAATAAGTGTGACATTGTGACTTGATCCCTAGATGGTTAATTATAATTAGTTGTTGTGACATCTAAGTGATCAACATACTATCTTTCTACTAGTTTGAAGGGAAGTCTATTGTTTGGATGATGAGTCGGATTAGAACACACTACACCCGGGGAGATTCTATGATTGGATAAGTGTTGATTTAATATGGATATTTTGAATTATTTCTTCTTGATTTGCACATGATACATTGATGAGGCATTATGAGTAATTCACTCTTTGATAGTCCATTATGATTTTCTGAACAGTTTGAATTGTTGAACACCTTCCGTGCGTAATTGATGAACATGATTAGTTGAGTTATATGTGTTTTCTTGGATTATATTTAGTAGTTTTCTTGAGGACAAGCAAAAGACTAAGTGTGTGGTATTTGATAACTCGGTTTTTATATTGTATTTTTATACATTAATTGTGTCCAATTTGAGTTAATTATGGAGTTAATTGGACTTAATTGATCGGAAATTACGCAAATTTGTTATGTTTTTGATTTTTAAAGTTTCAGGGACAAAATTTGAAGAAATGAAGAAATCGGGGACTAAAATGCAATTATCGGAAACTTTCGGTCCAGATCCTAAATTTTCGGTGTTTGAATGTCCCACATGGAAATTTCGCTTCTTTTCAGCTCTACTTCACTCCTATAAATAGATGCACCCCCTCAATTGTTGAAACACACCGGAATCACTCAGAAAAGGAGTATTTCCGAGTTTCTAGCTAATAGAGACTTCGCGATAAGCTCTAGTCGAGTTTTCGGTTTTCATTTTTTCTTTCTTCTCGAGTGTAGGGTTGAGCCTCCACCATAAGGGATACCCTATAGTTTAGTTGAGGGGAGTGATAGCTGAAGATCTTTAGAGCGAGATAAGGATTCGGAGTACAAGTCTCGGCGAGGTCTGGAGGATTAAGCCAGCCCGTGGAAGCAGTGAGAGCAACACGACAACTTTCTCTTCCTTTTCTTTTCGTTCTTGTGTTACTTTTCCTTTATATGTTATGATTCTGTGTCCTACGATACTCTTTATTAGATTGATTGATTAATGATTTATATATTTCCGGAAATGATACGTTTTAATATACATTGTGAATTACCTATTGTCTTATTCTTTTGATTTAATTCTCGTATTGAGTTAAACTTAGGTTGATGCATGATACTACAATAGTTAATTGAATCGACGGTTTGTTAATGAGTCCCCACCATAGGAGATTTAACAGATTGCCGGATTAGGACTAATAACTTGTGGCCACCATACCGAGGTTAGGCAGCCTAATAATCTCGGGTTTGGAATCAATGCAAATCTTAAGATTATGTTGTTGAATTGACGCCTTAATAACTAATCTAAAAAGGTTTAGGATTACTTGCAACCACCATATTGAGGTAATCATTCTAGATGACTCGGGTATGGTAGTAAGACAATTCGAATTCATAATTGCCTTAGATCTGCTTGCAAGCTACACATTCGAACATTGTTCAACTTAGTTAATCATACGTACTTCATTAGAGATTTTAGTCAATTATTTTCCATTCTTGTCTTAAATATTCTTTAAACAACATATCTAAATCGAATGGACACATAGGACTAATTCCCTGAACCTTAAAGTTTGTCATAATTGGTAGAAACTAACCAGCCGTCACCAACGTTCCCGAGGATACGATATTTATAAATTTAAAATCGTGGTACTCCCGTGTTACTATCTGTATGCGATAGGTTCTCTGCCTTAGTTGTGTTTAATTATGTGACACTGTTTTGTGAGATTATTTGCCTTATTTGATATTCATTTTTACTCACTCAAAACACACACCAATAAAATCAAAATATATATAGATCAAAACATTCTTTTTTCTTGTGAAATCAATATATATAGATAGCTTGAAACATAACATTTTATATCATTTTGAATAACTTAAAACTTTAATCAATATCATTATTAATTAATTAAAAACTAATTAAATCCATTTAATTATCAATTAAATCCAAACTTCATACTCAAATTATCATAAATACGTATTGAAAAGATGTTCTTTTAAAATCAAAAGTTTTTTATATCATTAAATTATGTTTGTCAGGTTACTTATAAAACTCAAGAACTATACTATGAGGTCAAATTCAATAAAAAGAAGAAAATCAAAATCTATAAGAAAGTTTCAAATCAATATATGTCAGAAATTTTACTAAACCATTAATCATTGTATATATTAAAAATTTCATAAGGTATCCGATAACATTAAAATTCAAATCCATAATGATAATTAGTAATATATATATATATATATATATATATATATATATATATTTAAATTAGAATTGAATTATCAAATAATCATATAAAAAACATTTATCATTTAACCATATACATACATATGTATCAAAAATCATAAAAAAAATGGTCTCCCCTTACATCAAATTCACAAAGGATAACTAATTAATGTTTGTTGTATTTGATCCCTATCTTTTCTCCTCCCCATTCAAATCTGATCAAATAAGTAGATAAACCCAAATTAATCATTGTAATATAAATATATCTATTAACTATATAAATAACATCCGGAATTGAATTATTACGTAACGTACCTTTTTCATTTTGTTTCCAATTTAATTGCTAAATCAATCATTGTCTTCTCATATCTGTATTGCTAATTCTCATTTATTTTTTCATTCCTCGTTGTTGCTCATTCATTTCTCTCTCTCCATCTTCTTTTTTTTTTGGTTTTTTCTTCCTTGCCTAAAACTCATACACATTACATAATACCTATTTAGGTTAATAATTTTAACTATTTATTAATTAGTCCCTAATATTCTTCTACATTCTAATTTAATCCATAATAAAAGTAATTCTTTATTTAATAACTTAATTATAAACTTATAATAATTACTTAATTTAGGTCGGGGTATTATACAATCAATCCTTCATAACTTCCACCTCAAATCTCCTAACCTATGTGAATTTTTCGAGACTACGTTACCTCTTAGTTAGATTGTATTGTCCCCATAAGCTCGTAAGTTTTTGTGAGGCCTTGGTAATAATTTAGGCCTTAATTAGATATTCCACATAAATTCATGCCACTTCAAATAGCTAACATGACATATTGACCAACTCTCTTTCTCATGAATAGCTTTGCTAAAAAAGAAACCTAAAAAACCCACAAGGCAATTAATTTAGTAGATCAATAATGATAAAGATGATGACAAAGGGCTTGCTTCAACCCATATTCTAAATGAAATTTCTTTATAAACAAATTGCTAGTGGCGATTCCAATAGGTCCCTCTATCAATCCATTTCGAGCCATTCGTTACCTTTTTCTTTCTTTTTTTTCCCTTTTTTTTTATAATATTTATAATTTGTCTCCTCCATATATATATATATATATATATATATATATATATATATATATATATATATATACACACATACAACACATGGACTACTCATTAATTCTTAGCCATATTCATCTATTCCATTTCTTTATTACTATTATTATTATTAAATAATTCTCTCCACATGAAGGACAAGTGTCGTCACCACTCACTCCTCCAACCCCTCCTCCTCCCCACCACCACCACCTCCGCATCCTCCTCATCCATTCTCCACCGGCAAGTTGATGATCATGATGATAGCAGCAGCATCCTTTTCCGGTTTGCTTTCCTATTTTTTCTCGGGATAATCTCCATATGGGCAAACCACGAAGCTACAAAAGGACATACCATAACCATTGTCAACGAAGCTCGGGGCACACCGCAAGGTAACCGTTTCGATCTTTTCTACGGATCAAATGGTAAGGCTTACCGTATGGTCTATGAAGCAAGCAAATTTGTTGAGAACTTTCTTTATCCCAATTCTAGCTATCCAAAGAAACAAGTCAACCATGTCGTTCTCCGGCTATCTTGCCGGCCGAACATGTTTCAGAATCCACGTGGGATAGAAGAAGAATACGTTATCCACATTAATTCTTCAGTAATGGACGACGAGATTAATCACGGCCGTTCCATGAATCTTGCGGTGCAAAAAGGCTTGGCGGGTATTTGGCTGTGGGATGGTAAAGGTGAAGCTCCCACCAGTCTTGTTAATGGCATTGTTGAATACATAATAAGTAGTGGTGGTAGTAGTAGTGTCGAGTTACCGGAAAAAATGGTGGCTTATCAACCGCCGCCGGATTGTTGTTGGAGCCGGGACAGGAATAATCCAAAGGCGGTGGCGGAATTTTTTAATTATTGTGAGTTGGAAAGGCCAGGGTTCATCAGACGGCTGAATCGAGAATTGAGAAGTCGTTGGGATGATCGGACGACATTGGATGCGGCACTAGGGATGCCATGTCAGCATCTTTGCGTTCTTAATAATTCTTCTTCAATAATCTCCTCTGCCTGATATAATATAGCATTCCTCTTCATCTTTTACTCTTTATACCCTTTATTGTTTCTTTATATTCTATATATAATTCCATGTATCAGCTGGTTTCTCTGGGGTACTATTGTAATTAATACTTAATGTAAGTTATGTAATGATAGTATAATACTTACCAAATTGTCTATTAAATAATATTTTTTTCTTTTGTAAATAAAGTTTAGTTTTGTTTATAAATTTTGAGTGGAAGATATATGAAAGATAAAAATATTCAAAATTTTAAATATATAAATATTCTTTTCGTCTCAATTTTAAGCATATTAAAATATTTTTCATTTTTTTTTTCTGGTTCTAAATTATCATCTTGTATATCTGACTTTATATATATATATATATATATATGTGTGTGTTATTTTCGAATTAAATAAATTTAAAAAGGTACTATTAATTGAAGGGTGGAGAAGTGTTGATAAGAAACACCATGGGATAAATAAATGACACATAAAATAAATTTAGTTAGGTGGTGTATAATTTTTGGACAAAGGTCACATGCATGGTGGTCAAGAATGAAAACTGAAGGCTGGGAAGACAGGAGTGGGGACCATACCCGCAAAAGGGAATCGTTCTATGCCCATTCTTGTCTGTTTATTATGCCTTTTTCTCCTTTTCCTTTACCTTTTAATTATATTATACATTTCCCATTCCAGTACTCCATTTCTCTTTTCTTTTCTTTTTTTTTTTTATATAAATTTTTTTTATATAGAGAGTGTTTTGAATTTTTCTAATTATGGGTATTGTTTTTAAGTTATTTTTATGTGCAAATTTATCTTCGTTTGAACTGGATATGTGTGAGATTCTTTGTCCTCTAGCATGGGACATGTATAATATAATTAAAAGGTAAAAATCTCATGCTAGAGGACATGCTAGAGGACATGAAGTGTTGATAAGAAACACCATATTCATAGATGATCGTCTAATCAATCAATCTACGTTTAATCTAAGAACCGTGATAATGTCAAGGCAATTCGTCAATCAACAAAATTGTCCAAAATTGAAATCAATCGCAAATATTAAAATCTCAACTTAATCCAATCAACAATCATCAAAAGAATCAAGTAAAAACACATCTTCAATATATAGTCAATCGATCTAAAAATTGAATTGTTAAAGTATTGAATTCAAAATTGGAAATTAGCTTAGAACCCGAAATTTGTGTAGATTATGAACTCGGAACTTGTCTTGGAATCATTCCCCGGATTGAATCGAAGCTTAGGCGGCCATTACGGTCTCCATCTCTCTTCTCTTTCTAAATCTTGAAAACTTGGTTACGAAAAGAATATAGAGTAGGCCTATTTATAAAGTTTTTCCTAACTTCTCGGAATCCTAATAGAATAATAACTTCTTACTAACTTCTCATCGGAATAATAATAAATAAATAAAATCCTAATTAAAATAGGAGATAATTATCTCTCTCTCATAACTAATAAAAATAAGATAATTTGATTTTATCTTCAAATATCTTGGGAATTGTTGATAATCATCCGTTCAAATTTTAATTCTTCTCCTCGAAAGATGTCTTCGTAATAATTGATTACTAAAAATAAATCTTTTAGCCAAATTCTTTTAATCTTTGACTTTCCACCACTATCATCAAAACAAACATAAATTCCACAAATTAGTTCGATATCTAATGAAAATGTAAGAGAATTAAATATAATAATTATGAAATCTTATGACTTATCAAATTACCCCACACTTAAATCATGCTTATCCTCAAGCAAACTACTATACATAATTTCCGTAAAAATTATTCGGTTTATATTCAACAAGTCTATCCTTCAAGAACATGTTATTTAAAGAATGAAAGTACTAATAGTTGCCTCATCAATTATCTTTATGAATAAATAAAGAGAAATCAAACTAGAAAAACTCATATCTATTCAATACTCGCTCAATCATAAAATTTCTCCGAGGTGTAGTGTGTGTTCCAATTTTGACTTATCATTCAATTAACGGACTTCCCCTCTCAACAACTTAATACAACAGTAACTCAATCAATCGGAATTCATAACAACTAATCACAATCACCCTTCGGAATCTCAAGTTTGGTGCCACTTTTAGTTAGTACTCATAATCAATTTTTGTGGTTTCGTCTACTTTCACATATTAACTTAAATTACCCATGTAGCGAGTTCCACTCCGGCAGCTCCCAGATCACAAGGACCTTAGGGTACCGGGCATTAAATTCCCTTAGAAGTAGTTCTCAAGTAATCAAGAATACTCGCAGACTAGCCTTTTTATTATTTAGTGCAGTGATGTTGTTTTACTTTCAATTTGAACTACCCATGTAGCGAGATCCACTCCGACAGCTCCCGGATCACAAGGATATTAGGGTACCGGGCATTAAGTTCCCATTAGAAGTGATTCTCAAGTAGTCAAATCGATTTTTCTTTTCTTTATTAAAATCAATTTATATTGGTGGCATTTTTTCTCAAAATCCTTCCAAGCAACTACGACAGTCATCACAAACCCCAAATGATCTAATACCATCAACTAAGTGTTTCAAGAGTGATCCATCAATCACACAACTCATCAAAACTAGATGTGCGCAAATAATCGGAGATTTCCTATAACCAAGCTAGTATCAAGCGTCAACAAATTTAACCAAATCAACCCTCAAGATCTTAGCATTTTGATCATTAACAAATATCATAGGCAGAGTAAATCAAACTTCATAATAACTCATCAATATATCTTCTCAAGTAAGCTAAAAGTTTGAAAATATTCAAAAAATTGAGAAAATAACAAAAAAACAAAACGCAAAGAAAAAAAAAAGCAAAACAAAACACGGAAAAGCATAATAAAAATTGTTCTTCCCCCCACACTTGAATGCAACATTGTCCTCAATGTAAAACAAAATAAAGGACAAAATAAAACAAGAGAAGGGAAAAGAAACAGACTGGTGAGATCGGATGTAGAAGGCAAATTGAAGATGGAGCTCCTCCACCGTTTGCTCCTAAAAACCTTCATAAAATTTCCTTCCTTGTGGATTCTTGAATTTTCATAAGCTACTAATATTTTCTTCAAAATACTCTAAGGACCAAAATGAGCACCACATGAAAGTATATGACATAATTTTAAAATAGAAGGAAATTCATGAATAGGAAGACATCTCTTAATTACGTGATCATTACATATACGCCATATGTATAAATCATCCCAAAAATAAAATTTAGATTTCCTCCTTAACTTATTAACTTGATGTCTACTAAAATGCACAAATACCTCATGGGAAATTAGAATATTAACAATATCTGCATATGTCCACCAAATTAAATTTTTATGATTTTGTAACAATTTAAGCAACTTATTTTCTTGATCGGGTTCAAGGTTATTACCAATGATAATAGGCAATTTTTCTCCTTCTAAATGAGCATACTCAAGATTGTTTGGTAAATGTTTAAACTCTAATGTGGGTGGTTTATGAATGAACGAAACTACCGTTATAGGTGTTATTTCAGTAATATTTTCAACATGTGTTTTAGAACATTCATCATCCAAAGAATCAACATAATCATTAGCATCAAAAGCATCATTAATAGAATCAATAGTATCATTAGTAGAATCAACATAAGAAATAGCATTATCAATAGAATCTAAATGAGGAACTTCCTCATTTGAAACACATTTCAAGTTATCATCAATTTCACAACATGCATGTTCCTTAGGTAAATCAACGGTATCATCTAACCCAACTAAATCGGGAAAATCAGAAAATAAATCAATGCACATAGAATCAACACAAGAATCATTAGATGGCAAATCTAACATATTTACTTCAAGATTTGGTGCATGATTTGATGAAAATGGTTCAGAAGAACTTACTGGATCTTGTAACTCTTCCTCACTTCCCAACATAGCAACACTAACATTACCTTTCGGATTTGGAATCGATTGGGAAGGAAACTCTTCAAAACCTTGACTTTTCACTTCATTAAGACTAGTAACAAGCTGACTAATCTGTGTTTGCAATTCTTGTATACTTGAATCTGTTCTCTGTTGAAATTGAAGACTGTTTGTTGCAAATTGTCTAACTAAATCTTCAAGACTAGTTTCAGTTCTTGAATTCTGTTGTTGTGGTTGTTGTCCCCAAGCATGTTCATATCCGTAGTTTATGTCATCCCTCCATCCAAGATCATAAGTTGATGAATACGGATCATACCTTTGATGCTCTGTAGGATGCATATATGATGCACATATACACAAAGAGTAGTAGAAAATTGTGTTTGCCTCTGTTCCCATACAAATCGTCTTACCCAATATGTTAATTCATCAAGTTTTCTGTCCATTATTTGTTGGTTAGTTTTTGATGAACTGCACAAAGGTAAGATAACACCCAAGGATACAAATAACAAATGCAAACATACTAAAAATTAACAAAAATTACTAAAAATAAAACAAAAAATACTTGAAAATTCGAAAACGTGATCAAAAGGATGGAATTTGGCCAAAAATAGGGTTGGTTCACTGCAATGAGTTTTGTTCTCCACGACCCAAAACCTTTGGATAACAAAAATCAGCGTAATCGGAAAAAAATATTTTTTACCGGACCAGTGCATGAACAGTAAAATAAACCGAAATTTTCAAATTTCTACCTAAACACGAACCCCAAACGCGAATAAAAAGTTTCAAACAACTAAAAACAAATAAAATATAGATTCTTATTAATATTTAACGATTATGGCTTCCCCGACAACGACGCCAAAATCTTGGTAGGGTTTTAGAATTACACGATTATCGTCAAATCAGCCAAGATTAATTCAATTAAATCAATGAGCAGTTTAGGGTGTTCACCAAGTCGTTTCCCTAAGAAACCTAATCGAAATCAATTAATAAGAGAATAAAACAATAAAAGAGGGATATTTAGATTGGGAAATTGTAGAAAACAATTAACTAATAAGAAAAACGCAAGTGTCGATTTAAATATTTCAGTCTTAGGGTAATGATTCAATCCAAGTTCTTCCTCGTTCCTTAATGAATTTCCGAATTAATAAGCCAATTCCTTGATTGAATATTAAATGGGATCCCTAATTAGCATTCGTATCACCTACTAACAATCGGCTAGAATTCGATTAAACAACAAAATGATATCATAGACGATCGCCCAATCAATCAATCCAAGTTTAATCTAAGAACTGTGATAATGTCAAGGCAATTCATCAATCAACAAAATTGTCCAAAATTGAAATCAATCGTAAATATTAAAATCTCAATTTAATCCAATCAACAATCATCAAAAGAATCAAGTAAAAACACCTCTTCAATATATAGTCAATCGATCTAAAAATTGAATTGTTAAAGTATTGAATTCAAAATTGGAAATTAGCTTAGAACCCGGAATTTGTGTAGATTATGAACTCAGAACTTGTCTTGGAATCATTCCCCGGACTGAATCGAAGCTTAGGCGGCCATTGCGGTCTCCATCTCTCTTCTCTTTCTAAATCTCGAAAACTTTGTTAAGAAAAGAATGTAGAGTAGACCTATTTATAAAGTTTTTCCTAACTTCTCAGAATCCTAATAGAATAATAACTTCTTATTAACTTCTCATCGGAATAATAATAAATAAATAAAATCCTAATTAAAATAGGAGATAATTATCTCTCTCTAATAACTAATAAAAATAAGATAATTTGATTTTATCTTCAAATATCTTGGGAATTGTTGATAATCATCCGTTCAAATTTTAAATCTTCCCTCCGAAAGATGTCTTCGTCATAATTGATGACTAAAAATAAGTCTTTTAGCCAAATTCTGCTTAATCTTTGACTTTCCACCACTATTATCAAAACAAACATAAATTCCACAAATTAGTTCGATATCTAATGAAAATGTAAGAGAATTAAATATAATAATTATGAAATCTTATGACTTATCAACTTCTTAAAAAAAATTATATCTTAT
>JAHSUH010003287.1:0-13691 GCA_025388415.1 Cynanchum wilfordii
TAATCAATCAATCTAAATAAAGAGAATCTTAGGACACGGAATCATAACATATAAAGGAAAAGTAATACAAGAACGAAAAGAAAAGGAAAGAGAAAGTTGTCGTGTTCATCATGTTCATCAATTAAGCACATGAGGTGTTCAACAATTCAAACTTGTTCAGAAAATTGGAATAGACTATCAAAGAGTGAATTACTCCTAATGCCTCATCAAATGTATCATGTGCAAATCAAGAAGAAATAATTCAAAATATCCATATTAAATCAACACACATCTAATCATAGAATCTCCCCGAGTGTAGTGTGTGTTCTAATCGACTCATCATCCAAACAATAGACTTCCCTTCAAACTAGTAGAAAGATAGTATGTTGATCATTTAGATGTCACAACAGCTAATTACAATTAACCATCTAGGGATCAAGTCACAATGCCACACTTATTACTCTCTCTTTTTTTTATATATATACTTTTTTTTTTCAATGCAGTGGGTATAAGCGTTTACTTAACCATGTTAACTTTAACTACCCTTGTAGCAGGTCTCACTCCGGTGGCTCCCAGACCTCAAAGACCTTAGGGCACCGGGCATTCAATTCCCTTCAGGAGTGATTCCTAAGTAGCAAAGAACACTTGCAAACTACCCTTATTAAAATAAATAACAGAAAAATAAAATAGTGGCATGCTTCTCAAACCCCTATCAAGTCACCATAACAGCTATCACAACATCCAGATGATCTAACACTATTTAACTAAAAGTCCAAAAGTGATCCATCAGTCAAACAATTTCGCCAAAATAGATGTGCTCAAGATAACAGGGATTTCCTACAACTAGACTAGCATCAAGTTTCTATGAATAAATGAAACTCAATCCTCAAGATTCTTACAATCAAACAAATAGTTTTTATCATTGGTGGAGTAAATCATACTTCAAAAGTTTATCGGATATCCCAAAAAGTTTAAAATTGCCATAAGATTCGAGAAAATTCAAAAAATTTAGCAAAATTTAGCCCACGGAAATTCACCCCCTACCCCACACTTAAAATGAACACTGTCCTCGGTGTTGTAGGCAGGTGGAGATGAAAACCCCACACTTAATCTAAAACATCTATGAACAAATAAGACAAAGCAAAGCAGAAAGATGTTTAAGACTAAGTAGTGTCCTAAAATAGAAAACACCAACAAGAAAACAAAGCAAAAAAAAAAAAAAAAAAAAAAAAAAAAAAAAAAAGAGAAAGAAGAAAAACTAGGTATCCCCGGTGGTTGCGGCCGCGCTGGAATCGAAATGATGTGGCGGTGTGGTGGTGCGGTGGTTTGTATGGTGGAACCTCATCCTCAGCAGATATTCATAGACCCTCAACTTGTATCTCTGTCCATAAGTTCTAGAGGGTAGTGATGGTCACAGGTGTAGTAGATGTTCTTTCCATACTAAGAGTTGCAGCTGCAATATCTATACCAAGAAATCTCGCAACTCTAGTGAAGTTATGTCTCAAAACACGTTCACAAGTGTTAGTAGCATATTCCTTAGCAGTTCAAAGCGAATATTCTAATCATGTCCACAGGAATACGTCTAAAAACATGTGATAACTCATTTATATCTATGGCATTAATCACTTCGATATTCTCCTTTCTATTAATAGCATGCAAGCATGACATGCAAACAATGAAGCACAAAATGAATAATTGAAGCTTTTGACCTTCTAAGATAAACAGGATGATACACAGTGATATGGTCCCAAATAGATTTTAAGGACAATACCAAACTCTTCATACTCAAATCATGATCATATTCACCAAGTCTAAAAGAAATAGACCTTTTATGATGCTCAAAAAGTATAGAAGATTTACATACTAGTACCTCGTAAGTAGCTCTTCCGCATTAAAAATGCGGATGTATAATATGCATCAATTAATTCATCTGTGCATTCAACTCAAGAATTGCAAGAGTCTCCCAATCAATTCTTCTTCCATGATGTACTAATCCTCTCATAAATGAGTTGTAGCGTTTAGTAGCTACATTTCGATCTACTTGAAATGAATAAATGAATAAATGTAGATCTACATTTCGATCTACATTTCTCGGATTACCCCACACTTAACCCTTTGCTTGTCCTCAAGCAAATTACTTAAACACGGAATAATCTTCCAAACTTCATATATCATGCAATCAAAAAGTAAAACTTCCAAAAAATTACTCCTTAGAAAATCAATTCTATCAAGACTTTTTCAATTATGCACAAAGAATATAATACTCTCGCTTGCCTCATAAACTATTCTTTGCAAAAATCAACTAGAAACAACTTGAAACTTATATTCATTCAACACATGTCAAATCATAGAATTTCCCCGAGGTGTAGTGTGTGATTTTGACTTCACTAATTCAATCAATAGGTTCTCTCCAAACAACAAGAAATAATAGCACATCAATCTTTTAGGGTTCACAAGAACTCATCATAATCACTCTAGGAACCCAAGTCGAATGCCAAATAATCTAAACTTTTTCTTTTCTTTTCTTCCACGAATGCAATTTTTTTTTTTTTTTTTAATAAAAGCTCTAATAAGAATGTTGTTGCTTAACAATATCAACTTTAACTACCCTTGTAACGAGTCCCAATCCGGTGGCTCCCAGACCTCAAAGACCTTAGGGCACCAGGCATTTAATTCCCTTCAGGAATGGTTCTCAAGTAGCAAAGGATACATGCAAACAGACTCTTATTACCAAAAATAAATCAACACAAAACGAATGGCATTCTTCTCAAATTCTTTCAAGCAACCACAATAGCTATCATGCATTCCAAAAGATATCATGCTATGACCTCAAGTGTCCGAAAATAATCTATCAATCAAACAGTTAATCAAAATTTTGTGCTAAAAAATCTTTCAGGAATTTCCTATAAAAGGACTTGTATCAAACTTTTATAAAGATTTCTCATCATCTCCAAAAGACATAAGCATTGAATTAGTTAATTTATATCATAGGCTGAGTAAATAATCATTCGCATAAAATACTTATTCCGATAGATTTTGAAAAACTTTTTTTTTCAAAAAGAATTTGAAAAATTTTCGAGACCAGAGGAAACATTCGAAGACACCCCACACTTATCGAAAACAAGGGAAAAAAAAAAAAAAAAAAAAAAAAAAAAAAACGAAAAAAAAAAGAACAACAACAATGATGACGATTCTTGTTGTCTGAATATCGTCCTTCAAAGTCATATCACAAAATTACCTAAGAAATTCTCGGAATAAAATGGTGATGTTATTTAGTACCTTTTTATCAAATGATAAACAATTTAAAAAGAGAGAATATCAAAGGATAAATTAATACTAAATATTTTGGAGAAATATAGATCAAGAGATTTATAGAGTAACTCAAAATTCTTTCAAGAATAAATCCCTATAAAGCTTTTAAAAGCTCAAAAGAAGAACATTACCATGTCTTCTCAATAAGATTCCTATAATGAAAGAATATCCTACTCAAGTTACCTGTATGGTCAATTGATTGCAATTTCATCCATAATGACTTTGATTATAATGACAAGTATCCTCAACAATAGATATAGCCTGTAAATGAAATCAAGTTGTGCATGCATTCACAATAATTTCATAACACTCAATATCTATCTAGAAAAATATTTGTCCGGAACATCCAACAATTCAAACAATTTATAGCACATAAGTCCTATCTGGAACATCCAGATGCTATTCATGATAACCCTAAACTGGAGCATCCAGTCTTCTAATAAAACATAGTAGTCATGAATTATGCCAAAATACCAAATAAGACTCTTAAAAGAATGTAAAGAATAATTCATCGGATATACTTATTTGCAAAAAAAAAGAAAGAATCCAAAAATGAAACAAAGGAAATAACGAAAAACTAAGAAATAACGGGAAAGAAAGAGAAAGGAACTAATTAATTGGAGAAGGACTTGCAGGAGAATATTCTTCTTCCACATCTTCATCCGCAGAATCGTAGTATGGAGTTGTTATTTTTGGCTTCATATTTGGTTGCAAAGATTTATAATAACTATTCATACTCTTTGCCTCTAACCTCTTTAGGCGAATATCTTGTTGATATGCTACTTCCTTTTGATCATTAATAGCATCCATCATAAATTTCTCAAACTCATTCTTAGGAATATAAGATATATTCTTGTCCGACTTTTGTTGCTTTTCTTCTTCCTTGGGACTTAGGGGTTTAATTACATAGGTTATCCCAATATCCTGCAGAATACTAGAATCGACTGGCATCGTGGAATCACTTACCCTTGTCAAGTTCTCCTTTTGAATCTCCACTCCTATTGATCTTGCAAGTCTTGTAACAAAAGGTCCAAAACCTAAAGGTTATGTTGTAGATCTATTAACATGTGTGTTAATAATCCGAGCTAAAACTTGGCCTAAATCAACAGGTTTTTCATGGTACATATGAGAGAAGATAGCTATTTCCAAATAACTAAGAACTGTCTTACTTTCAATCTTTCTAGTAACTATATATGGAAACATAGTATGTAGATAACGAAGGCTTAGATGAATATCTGAAACTCTTGCTGTATCTGCATTATACTCTTTCTGAGTAGCTCTAATATGATCCCAATACATTGATGTATTGTTCGAGAATTCTCTTGCTGCACTATGATAAATGTATGATGTAACTTCTTCTTGAGTCCAAATTCCTAAATGCACACCAAATTCTTTAGTACTCATATTATATTCCAAATAATTAAGACGAAATCTAACTCTCTCATTTTCATAGCTAAATGTCGAATAAAATTCGAAAACCAACTCTGCACAGATAGGCTCATCTACCATAAAAATGCGAGCATAAGGACGAACACACATCATTCTCCTAAGATCAGTTTCTATTCCTAGCGAGAAAGCAGTTCCCCAATCAATCCAACGACCTTGCGCTATTTGTCTGTCTAAAAGTGTCACATATTTTTCTTCATATTCCTTCTCATCTACTGGAAAAATGAGACAAGCAGCAATCTTCATTTTTAGAATGGTCAAAACTTTTAGTGACATACTTATCCTTATCCTTATCCTTATCGGATAATTCCAATTTCCTCTTTGCCCTAGCCTTGCGAATTAGCTGCTCTGGGTTCTCAAACATATCTCTCAACTTGCTTGTAGTAGTCCGAGTCATCTTCCTGTCAAAAGCAAAGAATAAGAGTTAGTAATAAATTTTCCAAGGCTTTAGAATTTAGGGTTTTTAAAATTTTTAGATTTTTATAGGTTTTTAGAATTTATATTTTTTATGGGGTTTTTAAATTTTATGAAAGCTTTGTGGGTGATATCCAAAATAACTCCTAGTATGATTCTAGAATGTATTTTCTAAAATTTAGATATTCCTATCTTTAATTAAATTTAGATAATCTAAAATTAAAAATTTTAGGAAATCCTATACTTAGGTTGATGCATGATAGTTAATTGAATTGACGGTTTGTTAATGAGTCCCCACCATAGGAGATTTAACAGATTGCCGGATTAGGACTAATAACTTGTGGCCACCATACTGAGGTTAGGAAGCCTAATAATCTCGGGTTTGGAATCAATGCAAATCTTAAGATTATGTTGTTGAATTGACGCCTCAATAGCTAATCTAAAAAGGTTTAGGATTACTTGCAACCACCATATTGAGGTAATCATTCTAGATAACTCGGGTATGGTAGTAAGACAATTCGAATTCATAATTGTCTTAGATCTGCTTGCAAGCTACACATTCGAGCACTGTTCAAATTAATTAATCATATGTACTTCATTAGAGATCTTAGTCAATTATTTTCCATTCTTGTTTTAAATAGTCTTTAAACAACTTATCTGAATCGAATGGACACATAGGACTAATTCCCTGAACCTTAAAGATTGTCATAATTGGTAGAAATTAACCAGCCGTCACCAACGTTCCCGAGGATACGATATTTATAAATTTAAAATCGTGGTACTCCCGTGTTACTATCTGCATGCGATAGGTACTCTGCCTTAGTTGTGTTTGATTTTGTGACACTTTTTTGTGAGATTATTTGCTTTATATGATACTATATTTTACTCACTCAAAACACACACCAGATTTTTGGCGTCGTTGCTGTTGGGGATGCTAAAATTCATAATATTTTTAAAATTCCTTATCAAAATTTTAGAAATTTTATGATTTGGTAATGGTAGTATCTATCCTTTATGATTTGATTAGTGGAATTAGACATCACTTTCCTAAGTATACGGTTTCCTAAATTGTTAATTTTAGAAATTATCTAGAATTAAATAGTTAAGGTCATCTAGTTTTAGAAAATTCATTCTAAAACCATACTAGGAAAATCTCTAGAGATTATCTAGGGTCGATAAAAAAAAAAAAAAAAAATTCATGCCTAATCTATCTTTGGTATTATCAAAAACTGAAAATTTTTGACTTCATCGTGCGAGGATCCACCTTAATTGAAATCGAAAGGGCTGGCCAACCCATTTCTACTATGGATTCATAAGATGAAGGTAAGAACTTCCTTGATTATAATTGCAATCTAAATGAGAAACGAAAGGAAGTTGCAACTGAATGCACTCAAGAGGTACAAAAGAGCTTTTGTTTATAAAATTGTTGATATTCCGGGTACCAATCCTAGCCTTTACTCTCATACATGTTCTATTGTTTTCCGGATAGCTGTTCTAGCTATATTATTTCTTAACATGATAAGAGAGTTTAAGGGAGTTTATAGATGATTTCCTATGATTGATATACGTTCATGCATTGTTTGTGAAATCTAGAATCTATGTTTTAAAGATACATAAAAACGACTCATATGCTTAACTGGAAAAGTTATTCCTTTTGTGTTTGATAAGGCATTTTTGCATGAATTTTATTAAAGGAATTCTTTCACTACTGCACTCATTATAACATCCCCCGATTGAAATTTGTTATATGATATGTGATGTTAGTAAATATGCAGTAGGAGTTGTTTGAGGACAAAGGTATGCTATGAAATTCCAAATGATATACTATGCTAGTTGTTGTATATACATTTGATATATTTGGTCTTGTCCAACACTACTACGTACACTGATCACCCTGCACCCACTTGTTGAATTATAATGCATTTTGTGTACATTGGATAGAATCCTAAAATTTGATGAATTTGATAAATATGGAAATTCAATGAACCTTAAATGGAAAAATAGGATTTGACATGATAGACAGTTTAAAGGAATTTCAACTTGAGGATAAAATGTTATTATATTCATATTTGAAAATGTTTTCAGGATGTTTTAAAGCTATTGGACAAACTCCTTCGTTATTAACAAGTCTCGCCATGGTAGCTTGTGAAATAATGAACGAGGGTGAAACATCATTCAAAGTGAACAGACAGAAGTTGAGAATTTACAGGGAATTGTTCGAGAAAATCGAACATAAAGTCCTTCTAAGGAGGAAAGGCGTCCGCTTAATGACAAGAAAGAAGCGCTTATAGGAAGGCAACCCTATGTTTTTGTTTTTTTTTGTTTTGTTTTGTCTTTCTTGTTCTTGGTTTTTCTTTGTTTGTCTTTCGTTTGTGTGCTTTATTTTAAAGGTGTCTTATGTGGTTTTTGGCGTAATTTATGTCTACTCTGTTTATTTAGAAACTGGATGCTCCGGAATAGGATTTTCACGTTTATTTAGAAACTGGATATCCTAGTTTAGGACTACTATGCTTACTTGAGTAGATTCTGGAAGTTCCAGACAGGTATATATATGCTAAATGATCATGGCATGATAGAAACTGGATGTTCCAACATAGGGATTACACTGTTTAATTAAATAGATGTTGGATGTTCTAGATAAGACATTGTTTTGTCAATAGATGTATTGAGTGGATAATGATTGTTCCAATACAAATTTTACTGTATATAAATTGTATGGAACACATTAGATTCAAGAATGGTAGAATTCGATTGTGCATGCGCACTGCACGACCGTGTTCATGGGGAACTGTGCAAACTTTGCTACTCATAGCTATTCATTACCTTATCCCCTATTTTTCTCTAAATTCACTCAACTCTCTTTTTCTATCTCTGTATACATATAGTAGCTACCTTGCAGCTATGATACTGAAGAGAGTTCATCCTCCACCGATCGCTATCTCGATTTATTCATTTCAAGTAGATCGAAACCTAGCTACTGAACACTACAACTCATTTCTGAGAGGATTAGTACATCATGGCAAAAGAATTGATTGGGAGACCCTTGCAATTCTTGAGTTGAATGCACAGATGTATACTTTACTATACATCCGCATCTTTAATGCGGAAGAGCTACTTACGAGGTACTAGTATGTAAATCTTCCATACTTTTTTAGCATAATAAAAGGTCTATTTCTTTTAGACTTGGTGGATATGATCATGATTTGAGTATGAAGAGTTTGGAATTGTCCTTAAAATCTATTTGGGACCATATCACTGTGTATCATCTTGTTTATCTTAGAAGGTTAAAAGCTTCAATTATTCATTTTGTGCTTCATTGTTTGCATGTTATGCATGTTATTAATAGAAAGGATAATATTGAAGTGATTAATGCCATAGATATAAATGAGTTATCACATGTTTTTAGGTGTATTCTTGTGTACATGATTAGAATATTTGCTTTGAACTACTAAGGAATATGCTACTAACACTTGTGAACGTGTTTTGAGACATAACTTCACTAGAGTTGCGAGATTTCTTGGTATAGATATTGCAACTGCAACTCTTAGTATGGAAAGCACATCTATTACACCTGTGACCATCACTACCCTCCGGAACATGGACAGACATACAAGTTGAGGGTATATGAATATCTACCGAGGATGAGGTTCCATCACCGCACTACCACACAGCCACATCATTTAGATTTCAGCAGCCGCTGCAACCACTGGATACCTAGTTTTTCTTCTCCCCCTTTTTCTTGTTTTCTTTTTCATTTTTGGTCTTTTTGCTTTGTTTTTTTTTTAGTGTTTTCTATTTTAGGACACTACTTAGTCTTAAACATCTTTCTGCTTTGCTTTGTCTTATTTGTTCATAGATGTTTTAGATTATGTGTGGGGTTTTCATCTCCACCTGCCTACAACACTGAGGACAGTGTTCATTTTAAGTGTGGGGTAGGGGGTGAATTTCTATGGGCTAAGGGCTAAATTTTGCTAGATTTTTTTGAATTTTCTCGAATTTTATGGCAATTTTAAACTTTTTGGGATATCCGATAAACTTTTGAAGTATGATTTACTCCGCCTATGATAAAAACTATTTGTTTGATTGTAAGAATCTTGAGGATTGAGTTTGATTTATTCATAGAAACTTGATGCTAGTCTAGTTGTAGGAAATCCTTGTTATCTTAAGCACATCTATTTTGGCGAAATTGTTTGATTGATGGATCACTTTTGGACTTTTAGTTAAATAGTGTTAGACCATCTGGATGTTGTGATAGCTGTTATGGTAACTTGATAGGGGTTTGAGAAGCATGCCACTAGTTTATTTTTATGTTATTTATTTTAATAAGGTAGTTTGCAAGTGTTCTTTGCTACTTAGGAATCACTCTTGAAGGGAATTGAATGCCTGGTGCCCTAAGGTCTTTGAGGTTTGGGAGCCACCGGAGTGAGACCTGCTACAAGGGTAGTTAAAGTTAACATGGTTAAGTAAACACTTATACCCACTGCATTGAAAAAAAAAAGAAAAAAAATTATATGTTTGCAAAAAAAGAGTATATATATATAAAAAAAAAAAAGAGAGAGTAATAAGTGAGGCATTGTGACTTGATCCCTAGATGGTTAATTATAATTAGCTGTTGTGACGTCTAAGTGATCAACATACTATCTTTCTACTAGTTTTAAGGGAAGTCTATTGTTTAGATGATGAGTCGGATTAGAACACACACTACACCCGGGGAGATTCTATGATTAGATGTGTGTTGATTTAATATGGATATTTTGAATTATTTCTTCTTGATTTGCACATGATACATTTGATGAGACATTAAGAGTAATTCACCCTTTGATAGTCTATTCCAATTTTCTGAACAAGTTTGAATTGTTGAACACCTCCTGTGCTTAGTTGATGAACATGATTAGTTGAGTTATATGTGTTTTCTTGGACTATATTTAGTAGTTTGATTGAGGACAAACAAAAGACTAAGTGTGGGGTATTTGATAACTCGATTTTATATCGTGTTTTTATACATTAATTGTGTTCAATTCGAGTTAATTATGGAGTTAATTGGAATTAATTAAATGGAAATTACGCAAATTTGCTATGTTTTCGATTTCGGAAGTTTCAGGGGCCAAAATTGAAGAAATGAAGAAATCGGGGACTAAATTGCAATTTTTTTCTCAACTTGGGCGTGTTGAAGAAGCTCAACACAGGCTTAGGGCGTGTTAAAGAAGCTCAACACGGTCTTGGGGCGTGTTGGAGACACGCGACACGGGCGTGTTGAAGGCGGAATGACGTTTTTCAATGTCCCACATGGAAATTTTACCTCTTTTCACCTCTATTTCACTCCTATATATAGATGCACTCCCCCAGTTGTTGAAGCACACCAGAATCACTCGGAACAGGAGCATTTCCGAGTTCCTAGCCAATAGGAATTTCGTGAAAAGCTCTAGTCAAGTTTTTAGTTTTCATTTTTCTTTCTTCTCGAGTGTAGGGTTGAGCCTCCACCATAAGGGATACCCTATAGTTTAGTTGAGGGGAGTGATAGCTGAAGATCTTTAGAGCGGGATAAGGATCCGGAGTACAAGTCTCGGCGAGGTCTGGAGGATTAAACGAGTCTGTGGAAGCAGTGAGAGCAACACGACAACTTTCTCTTTCCTTTTCTTTTTCGTTCTTGTATTTCTTTTCCTTTATATGTTATGATTCTGTGTCCTAAGATACTCTTTATTTTGATTGATTGATTAATGATTTATATATTCCTAGGAAGGATATGTTTTAATATACATTTTGAATTGTTTATTGTTTTACGCTTTCAATTTAATTCTCGTATTGAGTTTATGCCATGAAACTTAGGTTGATGCATGATAGTTAATTGAATTGACGGTTTGTTAATGAGTCCCCACCATAGGAGATTTAACAGATTGCCAGATTAGGACTAATAACTTGTGGCCACCATACTGAGGTTAGGAAGCCTAATAATCTCGGGTTTGAAATCAATGCAAATCTTAAGATTATGTTTTTGAATTGACGCCTCAATAGCTAATCTAAAAAGGTTTAGGATTACTTGCAACCACCATATTGAGGTAATCATTCTAGATAACTCGGGTATGGTAGTAAGACAATTCGAATTCATAATTGCCTTAGATCTGCTTGCAAGCTACACATTCGAACACTGTTCAACTTAATTAATCATACATACTTCATTAGAGATCTTAGTCAATTATTTTCCATTCTTGTTTTAAATAGTCTTTAAACAACTTATCTGAATCGAATGGACACATAGGACTAATTCCCTGAACCTTAAAGATTGTCATAATTGGTAGAAACTAACCAGCCGTCACCAACGCTCCCGAGGATACAATATTTATAAATTTAAAATCGTGGTACTCCCGTATTACTATCTGCATGCGATAGGTACTCTGCCTTAGTTGTGTTTGATTTTCTGACACTGTTTTGGGAGATTATTTGCTTTATATGATACTATATTTTACTCACTCAAAACACACACCGGAGACAATATCACCGTGCATCATTCTCGTTTTTCTTAGAAGGTCAAAATTTTCGATTATTCATTCAGTGCTTCATTGTTTGCATGTTATGCATGTTATTAATCGAAAGGATAATATTGAAGTGATTCATGCCATAGACAAAAATGAGTTATCACATGTTTTTAGACGTATTCCTGTGGACATGATTAGAATATTCGCTTTGAACTGCTAAGGAATATGCTACTAACACTTGTGAACGTGTTTTGAGACATAACTTCACTAGAGTTGCGAGATTTCTTGGTATAGATATTGCAGTTGCAACTCTTCGTATGGAAAGCACATCTACTACACTTGTGACCATCACTGCCCTCTAGAACTTATGGACAGACATACAAGTTGAGGGTCTATGAATATTGCTGAGGATGAGGTTCCACCATACGAACCACCGCACCACCGCACCGCCACATCATTTCAATTCTAGCAGCCGCTGCAACCACTGGATACCTAGTTTTTCTTCTTTCCCTTTTTCTTGTTTTCTTTTTCTTTTTTGTTCTTTTTGCTTTGTTTTCTTGTTGGTGTTTTCTATTTTAGGATATTACTTAGTCTTGGGCATCTATCGTATATGCTTTGTTTTATTGTGCTAATAGATGTTTCGGATTAAGTGTGGGGGTTTTCATTTTTCACCTACCTTCAACACCGAGGACAGTGTTCATTTTAAGTGTGGGGTAGGGTGAGCTTTTCTGGGCCAAATTTTTCAAATTTTTCTCAATTTTATGGCAATTTTAAACTTTTTGGGATATCCGATAAACTTTTGAAGCATGATTTACTCCGCCTATGATAAAAACTATTTGTTTGATTGTAAGAATCTTGAGGATTGAGTTTGATTTATTCATAGAAACTTGATGCTAGTCTAGTTGTAGAAAATCCTTGTTATTTTGAGCACATATATTTTGGCAAAATTGTTTGATTGATGGATCACTTTTGGACTTTTAGGTAAATAGTGTTAGACCATCTGGATGTTGTGATAGTTGTTATGGTAACTTGATAGGGGTTTGAGAAGCATGCCACTAGTTTATTTTTCTGTCATTTATTTTAATAAGGGTAGTTTACAAGTGTTCTTTGCTACTTAGGAATCACTCCTGAAGGGAATTGAATGCCTGGTGCCCTAAGGTCTTTGTGGTCCGGGAGCCACCAGAGTGAGACCTGCTACAAGGGTAGTTAAAGTTAACATGGTTAAGTAAACGCTTATACCCACATCATTGAAAAAAAATATACATATTTATATGTTTGAAAAAAAAAAGAGAAGAGTATATATATATATAAAAAAGAGTAATAAGTGTGGCATTGTAACTTGATCCCTAAAGGGTTAATTGTAATTAGTTGTTGTGACGTCTAAGTGATCAACATACTATCTTTCTACTAGTTTGAAGGGAAGTCTATTGTTTGGATGATGAGTCGGATTAGAACACACACTACACCCGGGGAGATTCTATGATTAGATGTGTGTTGATTTAATATGGATATTTTGAATTATTTCTTCTTGATTTGCACATGCTACATTTGATGAGGTATTAGGAGTAATTTACTCTTTGATAGTCCATTCCGATTTTCTGAACAAGTTTGAATTGTTGAACACCTCCTGTGCTTAATTGATTAGTTGAGTTATATGTGTTTTCTTGGACTATATTTAGTAGTTTGCTTGAGGACAAGCAAAAGACTAAGTGTGGGGTATTTGATAACTCAATTTTATATCGTGTTTTTATATATTAATTGTGTTCAATTCGAGTTAATTATGGAGTTAATTGGACTTAATTGAATGGAAATTACGCAAATTCTTTCTATTTTCGATTTCGGAAGTTTCAGGGACCAAAATTGAAGAAAGGAAGAAATCGGGGACTAAATTGCAATTTTTTTCTCAACATGGGCGTGTTGGAGACACGCGACACGGGCGTGTTGAAGGCGGAATAACGTTTTTTTTGCATTTAATCGAAATAAAAATAAAGAAATAAAATCCTTCTCAAATACAAATTAATATCAAGTAGAATAAAACATCAAAGACATTAAACACAAAAAAGAATT
>JAHSUH010003289.1:0-43793 GCA_025388415.1 Cynanchum wilfordii
TTAATATTAATCCCGCAATTGCCTTAGATCTTCTTAAAAGCTACATCTTCGAATATGGTCATTCTAATTGGATGTAGGCTTGAATAAGAATCCTAAACCATCTACTGTTTCAATTCTGTTATGTTCTAACAACAATCTCATGACTTGATTCTTATCCTAGGGTTAACTTTTGTTAATAAATTCTTGTCGTATTTAAGAATTGCTTATAAGCGCTGTCAACGTCTTTGAGTCTATACGATATTTTATAAATGCAAATGCGTTGATGTTTCCATGTTACTATCAACATATGATAGGTACTTTGCCTTAGATTTTGGTTATTTAAGTGACGAAGCCTATTATTTGTTTTGCTTGAATTAATCTCGATCATAATCCCCATCCTTTAAAAATATAGTAACCAAAATTCACATCAGTTTTTGGCACCTTTGGCGGGGATGCGAGAATTCATAAGGTTTTTTAAATTCTGATCAAAATTTTAGAAATTTTATGATTTGATATAGGGTAGTAATTATTCTTTATGACATAATTTGAGTTAAGGAAAGTAAACTCGATCCTCCTAAGTATAGGATTTCCTAAAATTTTTAATTTTAGATTATTTAAATTTAATTAAAGATGGACTTTTATCTAAATTTTTAGAAAATATATTCTAGAATCATACTAGGAGTTATTATGGATATCATCCGAGAGGAGAGCTTTCATAAAATCTCAAAAACCCATAAAAAATAAATACTACAAAAACCTATAAAAATCTAAAAATTCTTAAAAACCGTAAGGTTTCTAAAGCCTTGGAAAATTTAATGCTAACTCTTATTCTTTGCTTTTGATAGGAAGATATTTAACTTTCTACAAGCAAGTTAGAGATGTTTGATAACCAGAACAACTCACTCGCAAAGCTAGGGCAAAGAGGAAGTGGAATTCCCGATAAGGGGTAAGGATAAGGATAAGAAGTATGTAACTCAAAGTTTTGACCCGTTCTAAAAATGAGGCCAATTATGTGGCACTTTTAGGCGGGATAAATAGAGCAAGGTCGTAAGATTGATTGCGGGATTGCTTTCTAGCTAGGGAATAGAAACTGAACTAATGAGAATGATGCGTGTTCGTCCTTGTGCTCGCATTTTTATTGTAGATAAGCCTATCTATGCCGAGCTGGTTTTGAATTTTATTCGACATTTAGCTATGAAAGCGAGAGAGTTAGATTTCCTTCTTGATTATTTGGAACATAATATGAGTACTAAAGAGTTTGGTGTGCATTTAGGAATTTGGACTCAAGAAGAAGTTACATCATACATTTATCGTAGTGCAGTGATGTGTTATTTGAGTTATATAATAATATTAATATAAATAATCGAATAAATAATACTAAAAATAATAGGAATCTCCAAGATTAAAATAGGTTTGTCACTAATAAAATAACTCAATTAGGCAGAGCACCTATCGAAATAGTTTAGTAAATAAGGTGGTATTGATTTTAAATTTATAAAAATCGTTTTTCCCTAAGACTTCTATTAAATTCTAGTGTGGAAAATATAATCAAACTAATTATGAATATGATTTGTGAATAAGGATCATTCAACAAGTAAATCAACCAATATCAAGAATGATAAGATTGAATTCTAAATCCTAGAAAGCAAAGTAAAGAACAATGTAAGGAATAAAGCAAGTAAAAAGGTTGGGAGGAATTCTTTGTAAAATATAGGTGAGATAAGAGGATACAAAATACCAAGTATAGGATAATCTTGGATCTAGTATCATAGCTCCACCAAAATCAAGTCTAAAGTAGAATCTCTTCCATACGGTTCGTGGCAAGAAATTCCTAGATTAAGAACACTTGAATGTTGACAAGATCAAATCTCCCATCAATCATCCTGGTTCCGGTCCATCAATAGGAAATTAATCACATCAACTTGGCACTAATCGTATATCCCGGTTCCGCCTAACAATTAGTGTTAATCCGAAACCACAATCTCAAATCAAAACTTGTACTAAAGATAAAATTCAGATCTAAAGTCATCAATGAAATTGCAATTCGAATTAATAAAACCACAATCATTCAATCCAAGAACATCACAATATCTCAAGTAATTTGTAAAATAAAACCAACCAAATCTACCTATAAGAAATGTAGAAATGAGAATTCCTAAGGTTGGTTAACTAATTACAAAGAATAACAAGGAATAATAGAAGAAAGAAAGTGAAACATAGACATTAAACCTTCTTCCTCTTCAACTCCTTCTCTTGATTCTTCTTTGATTCTTCAACTTGGATCTTCAATTTGTGTAGCCCAAATACCCTAGAATATATTCAATAAATTTCCTTACGGATCGAGGCAAACCTACCAAATTAATCCCAAGATACTCAATACTACAACAAGTAGAGAGTAATCTCTAAGAAAATTGGAAAATCAAAGTATAGATCTCTCTCTAAGTTCTACCAAACCTTTACAATTACTTAACAATTCAGCCTAATCAAACCTTAATACAAGCCGATCTAAATAATGCTAAAAATTCTAGTATTTATAGATCTATTAAACCAGGGGTAAAATCGTCATTTTACATAAAAAATATTCTGGCGAGAGCATCCTTACGGGCGTAGCCCTCTATGCTATACGGGCGTTTAGAAGCGATTACGCCTTACGGGCGTTTGATCCAGAGTGCCACGGGCGTAAGGAAGACAGTTAATTCATACGGGCGTAATGCACACGGGGCAACGGGCGTTTAATCCGCTACGAGCGTTATGCACAAAAGTTCCACGGGCGTTGCGCATTTCCAGAATGTTGCACTTTTGCCTCTGAATTTATCTTTTTTCACCAATTTGCCCCAGAAGTTACCCGAAACAGAATATTTGCAATTAAACCCAAAATCAATCAATTTATCTCAATTTAATACAATTATAATCACAAATCATGCACAATTTATATCTCAAATCATGATCATATTTGATGTTATCAAATACCCCACAACTTAAACTTTGCTTGTCCTCAAGCAAATCAAATAGAAGAAGTTTAAGAAGAAACAAACTAACATCAAATAGCTCAAAAAGCAAATTCAATTTATTTAAGATGTGCATGAATTTTCTCAAAAATTTCAACATAGACTAGTTTACTTTTCAAAGATCTCATCAACAAAGTGCTAAAGGAAGATTCACTTTTATGCCTCATCAAATGTCTCATGTCTAAGTCAAGAAAACTCAATTTGAACAAAACATTTTCAACTTAAATACGAAAAACGATCATAAAATCATCCCGAGTGAAGTATGTGCTCTATCTCAATTGATGATCCAAATGACAAACTTTCTTTCAAAACAACTATCCAAATAGTAGTTTGGTCTATCAAAAACTTCAACAACGAGAGATAATCACAATCAAATCTCAAGAAACAAGCCACTTATTCAAAAGTAGAATTTTATTCACTGTTTTTTTTTTTTTTTTTTCAAGGTTTTTATTGTTTGCTTAAAAATATCAACTTTAACTACCCTTGTAGCGAGTTCCACTCCGATGACTCCCAGATCCCAAGGACCTTAGGGCACCAGGCATTCAATTCCCATAAGAAGTGGTGCTCAAGTAGCAAAGGATACATGCAAAACAACCTTTCATTTAACAATTTATTCAACAAAAATTAAAAGTGTGGCAAGTCTCTCAAAGAATTTTTCAAGTGAAAATTCAAGTCATTTCCATTCCCAAAAGACGTAATACTATTCAAATAAGTTGTCCAAAAGTAGTCCACTAAAGAACAAACAACCCAAAAATAGCTATGTCAAAAGAAATTTTCAGGATTTTTCCTATAATCATGCTCGTACCAAGTATCAACGAGATGAAACAAATCAAATCTCGAGACTTTTAACAATCAACACATAGTTTATATCATCGGCAAAACAAATCAAATTCCCACAAAAATTTCACAAAACAATCTTTTCAAGTAAACTAATTATTTTGAAAAATTTGAAAAATTTTTGCATTTTGAGATAAAACGAGATAACATCGGTGTGTGCACCTACCCCACAACTTGAAAATCACATTGTCCTCAGTGTAAAAAGCGAATACCCCACAACTTATTTTAAGAAAAATAAGAAAGCGAGAAAACAACTATGAAAAGAAAAAAAAAAAAAGGTGCGAAAAAGAAGTAAGCAAGAAATAACGAAGAAAAAGGAAGAAAGACTCCCCTATCAAGATCATTGATCGAGATATAAATCGTTATCGTTCTTAGTGAAAGGTTCCGTGTAAATTTTCAACCGTTGGCCATTGATTTTGAATGTCGATCCATCTTCTCGTAGTACCTCGCAAACTCCATAAGGAAAAACTCGAGATATCACAAACGGACCGGTCCAATAGCTTTTCAATTTTCCTGGAGACATTTTCAAACGAGAGTTAAAGATTAAAACTTTATCACCACTAGAAAATTCTTTTGGACCTCGAAGACGCTTATCATGCCGCACTTTGGTTTTTATCTTGAAATTCAAAGAATTTTCGTAAGCTTGAAATCTCCATTCATCGAGTTCGTGAAGTTGCAAAATTCTCTCTTTTGTAGTAAGTTCATCGTCCAAGTTGCACTTCTGAAGAGCCCAAAAAGCTTTATGTTCAATTTCAACGGGTAAGTGGCAAGTTTTACCGTAGAGGAGGCGATATGGAGAGAATCCTGTGGAAGTACGAAATGCAGTCCGGAAAGCCCATAGAGCATCATCTAACTTCAACGACCAATCTTTTCTGTTCACTCCCACGGTTTTTTCCAAGATTCTCTTGATTCCTCGATTTGTCACCTCCACTTGTCCACTTGTTTGAGGATGATATGATGTGGATAGTCGATGTTGGACTCCATATCTCTTGAGGATTTTCTCGAGTTGAGAATTGCAAAAGTGGGTTCCTCTATCGCCGATTAAAGCTTTCGGACATCCGAACCTTACAAATAAACGTTGAAGAAACTTGCATACAACTTTAGCATCGTTAGTAGCACAAGCTTAGGCCTCTGGCCACTTCAAGAAATATTCAACGGCTACTAGAATATATTTATTTCCATGAGAAGAAGGAAAAGGACCCATGAAATCAATACCCCCAAATATCAAAGATCTCGACGCTTTGAATAATTTGTTGTGGCATTCGGTCTCGTACGGAGATTTTTCCGGTCCGTTGACAAGCATTACACGCTTTTACAAAGGAATGTGCGTCTTTAAACATCGTTGGCCAATAAAATCCAGCTTCTAATATCTTTCGGACGGTGTTGTTTGCAGCTAGGTGTCCTCCGGTTGGTCCTGCGTGACAGTGTTCTAGAATCTCGAAACATTTTGTCCCTGAAACACATCTTCTGATAATTTGATCAGCACAAATTTTGAATAAAAATGGATTTTCCCAAAAATAGTATTTTAGATCGAGAAAAGAATTTATGTTTTTGTTGAGGGGAAAAATCACTTGGAAGTATTTTAGCGAGAAAGATAGTTTGCAATATCAGCAAACCAAGGAAGAGATTTATCAATGAAATTTAAAACTTCAATTAAAAATAAACTCTCATCGGGAAAGGTATCGGCTATCACGGTTTCGTCTAGGACCTCGAGCTCGGGATTTTCTAATCGAGACAAGTGATCATCAACTACATTTTCGCATCCTTTCTTATCACGGATTTCAATATCAAATTCCTGCAATAATAACACCCATCTTATTAATCTTGGTTTTGCATCAGTTTTATTAAAGAGATATTTCAAAGCGAGAATGATCCGTGTAAACTATAGTTTTTGACATGATCAAGTAGGAACGGAATTTGTCAAAAGCAAATACAACAGCTAGTAGTTCTTTCTCGGTAGTAGTGTAGTGTATTTGTGCATCCGTGAGAGTTTTACTAGCATAAGATATAACATGGAATTTCTTATCATGTCGTTGTCCTAAGACAACCCCTCTACAACATAATCACTAGCATCGCACATCAATTCAAAAGGAAAACTCCAATCGGGTGATATCATGATAGGTGCCGTGGTTAATAATCTCTTCAAAATATTAAAAGCATGAAGACAATTTTTATCAAATAAGAAAGGAACATCTTTTCCAAGCAAGTTATTCAAAGGTGTAGCAATTAGAGAGAAATCTTTAATAAATCAACGATAAAATCCAGCATATCCTAGAAAACTTCGAACACCTTTAACATTCATAGGGGGAGGAAGTTTTGAAATAACTTCTATTTTAGCTTTATCAACCTCCAAACCAAGATGTGAGATCTTGTGTCCAAGGACTATTCCCTCTTGTACCATAAAATGACATTTTTCCCAATTTAAAACAAGATTAGCTTTCAAACATCTCTTAAGCATACTTTCTAAATTTTGCAAACATGATTCAAATGAATTACCAAAGACGGAAAAATCATCCATGAAAACTTCCATAGTATCGCCTAACATGTCATCAAATATAGAAGTCATGCAACGTTGAAAAGTAGCTGGAGCATTACATAAACCAAAGGGCATTCGTCTATATGCAAAAGTACCATGTGGGCAAGTAAAAGTAGTTTTATGTTGATCTTCGGGAGCAATAGGGATTTGAAAATAACCTGAAAATCCATCTAAAAAGCAATAATAAGAATGTCCAGCAAGTCTTTCAAGTATTTGATCAATGAAAGGGAGAGGGAAATGATCTTTCCTAGTAGCGCTATTCAATTTACGGTAATCAATACAAACACGATGTCCAGTTACAGTTCTAGTAGGAATAAGCTCGTTGTTGTCATTCTTGACAACCGTAATACCTCCCTTTTTAGGCACAACTTGCACGGGACTTACCCACTCACTATCCGAGATAGGATAGATCAAACCTGCATCCAACAATTTAACAACTTCTTTCTTTACTACTTCACACATGTTAGGATTCAATCTTCTTTGAGGTTGTACACAAGGTTTGTAATTATTTTCAAGTAAAATCTTGTGAGAACAAAAACTTGGACTTATACCTGGAATATCCACAATCTTAAATGCAAAAGCTTGCTTATACCTTTTGAGTATACCTAATGTGAGCTCCTTTTGTTCTTCCATTAAATTTGAAGCAAGTATTACGGAAGCTTTTTGTCTTCATCAAGGAAGCCATAGCATAGATGACTTGGTAATTCCTTTAATTCAAGATCCGGAGGATTTACAAAGGAAGTTTGCTTCGTTTGAAGTTCCTTGCAATTTACATAAGAGTCCAAAGAATCATCATCTTCACAAATAGTAACATGATTAGAATCTTCTAACAAAATTTTATTCATGCTATTTTCCACAAGTTGATCAATAAAATCCAATGAAAACAACTCATCATCTAATTCCATAGGTTGCATAAGAATAGAATTCAAGTTGTAAGACATGCTTTCATCATCTATTCTCATTTTGATATGGTCATTGATAATTTCATTCAATGCTTTGATAGTAACTAGAAAGGAACTTCCAAAAATGAGAGGAGCATCATCATGCATGTCTAAAACAATAAAATCTATTGGACAAATCAAAGAATTTATTTTCACAAGTAAGTTTGATGCAATTCCTAAAGGAAAATGAATTGTTCTATTGTCACATTGTATTCTCATATTGGTAGATTGTAAATCATCCAATCCTAGCTGTTTGAACAAAATGAGAGGCATGAAATTTTCACTTGTACTAACATCCACTAAAGCATGCAAATCATGTATATTTCCTATAGTACAAGATAGAGAAAAGTGATTAGGGAAATTTTGAATTGAAGAACATCCTTCCAAAAGTGCTATAGAACATACTTTATTCAAAGTTACTCCATCAAGCTCCAAAGAATATTTCTTAGTACAAATATCCTTGAGAAATTTAGCATACTTTGGCATACTATTGATCAACTCAAGTAATGGCAAATTCAAGGAGATGCTTTTAAGAGAGTTAAAGAAATGATTGAAGATCTCCCTTTCTTTTCCTTGCATAGAACTAACTGTACGGGGCATGATATTTTGTGCCATTAACTCCATTCTTTTTCTTCCAAGCTACAACCTCACCCTCTTATAGCTACTGGATTTCTCTTCAAAACAGAGGAGAATGCATGCTGGGATTTTTAGAATGACCAAAACAGATTGCCAATTGCAAATTTCTGGACACATTACAACAAAAACAGTGAAGAGGACTCACTGAAATTTGACAAAAACAGAACAAAACATGTAACAACTACTGGATTAAATATTAGGCAGCAGTGATGTAAAAATTCTGCCACTGTACTGCTCAAAATTTCATCAAAAACTGAACAAAATCAAGCATACCATATATTTCCGGAATTAAACATTTCAGCAGTAGTGCAAACAACATGTTACTGGACTGCCCACAAATAATTTTACTGAAAATGCAGTGTACAAAATCATCTAGCTACTGGAAAATAGAACAACAAGTTCATGCATTTGAATTTCTAATTTGACCATGCAAAATGTCTATATGATAGAAGTGAAACATATACATACAAACTATATGCTATTCATGAAGAACAAAAAAGAAATGCAATTACATCAACTAACAAATCTATGTACCATTAATTACAATATCATGTAAAATGAAATTATAAAGAAATCATGTATTAACCTACTGGAAAATGTAAACCTAAAAACCATGCAAAAACAAAGAAAACAAAGAACAAAATTCTACCTACTGGAAATGAGGATACATAATATATATATACATCTATTCCTATAATAAAGTATATACAAAAAGAACTACTGGAAGATCAAGCTGCAATTAATAATACCTACATAAATATATAAGCAATGCAAAAGCATGCAAATGCTAATTATTAAAACAAAACATGCAGTACTAACCTATTAGAACATAATAACCTAATTCTAACTACTGGAATGCAGAAATTAAGGAGAAATCCATGTAATAATATTTACCTAAATCAACATGCAAACTATACCTAAGTAAAAGCTATGCAAACTGTACTACTACAAAATAATATGCAATTTGGTAATACTATCAAAACAACTAATTCATAAGCTAAGTAAAAGAAAACAAAGAGCAACGAAGTCATGCAATCGAAATCTATCAAATAAAAGTCATGCAAACTATGAAAATAAGAGACAAAACATTATAAGCATATTCATAAGAATATATTAAATCAATTGCAAAGAAAAACAAAACATGCAAACTAACTAAATCATATGCAAAAACAATCAATACAAAATACTTGAAATCTGAAAAATGAAATGTAACAAAGCTAATGAAGTGAATTAAATGACTAAACTAAAAATGTTGGTCACTAAACTAGCATTTCTTAGAATTAGTTTCTAAGAATGCTTACTTTTCAACAAAAAGCTATACATTTTATTAACTAAAGAATTCAAAGATTACTAGATAAATTCCTAAAGATGCAAATCTAAAAATATCAATGGTGACCATTTATTGAAAAATCTACTACATGCAAAATCTAGCAAAAATTTCAAAAGAAGAAATTAAAAGCAAAGCTATACCAAAACTTATATCAAATGCAAAGTAAGGCTAACAATTAAAAGATAGAAAAAATATGAAAAACATATAACATCAATTCCTAACAAAAGTAAGTATCTAGATAATAGTCTTCATGAATTGAAGACATTATTAGATTACTAACTAAACTAGAAAGCTCTTAAAGAAAATAAAGGAATGAAGATGAAATGACAAGATCATGCAAAACTAATTAAGAAATGTAAAACAACTAATGAAAATGCAAAACAAGTAAATGACAAGTAAATGAGACTAAGGTTAAGAAGAGAAGTAAACTAAACTACTCTAGCATAATACCTAAATATCAAGATAATATCTATAACAACTACCAAAAATCATGAGACGAAAACATGGAAATACATCTAAGAACATGAATTAAAAATCAATGAAAAGAATCAAGTTAGAAGACTAGTTAGATCTTATACTAACCATACCTAAGAACTAGTTAGAAAAAGTTAGAAGGATTAGAACAAACTATGCCAAGTTAGAAAGTAAGAAAAACAATTAGATCTAAAAATTCTAAACTAAAGATCAAACTAAGATGTTAAACCTAAGATCTAGGTTATTCTAAAGGATAAGGATCTAAAGAATCAAAAGCTAACCTAATCTAAAGCACTAAACTAACTAAGCTATAAAATCTAGATCAACTAAAGTTAACCTAAATCTAAAATATCTAAACTATATCTAACCAAAATCTCTAAGTAAAAGTTTACCTAAAGGATCTAAATTAACCAAAACACTAACTAAACCTAAAAATCATGATACTAAATCATCTAACCTAAGATCTAAATCCAAAAATCTATAATCTAAGCAAAAGAAATTCTAAGAAAAATGAATCAATAAGAAAGCAAGAGAAACAAAATATAAGTAACATAAGAAAACTACTAAAGTAAGAATAAGAAAAATCAAAGAATCAAAATTAAACTACTCAACTAAGAAAAAGAAACAAATGAAATTGAAAACAACTAAACTAAATGAAATAAATCGATCAAGCAAATATCCAAGATCTATCAAAGAGATAAAAGATATTCTAAGAATTAGACATGAAAAGTAATAGTTACTTGAGAATGATATCATAAAACAAATCATATCAAAATTAATTCATTATAAATTTCACACCGTTGATGAAAATTTTTCCCAAAAATTACAACGAACTTAGAGGAAAAACATCACGAAAATTAATAGGATTCCCCGGCAACGGCGCCAAAAATCGATGTGTAATTTGAGTTATATATAAATAATATAAATAATATAAATAATCGAATAAATAATACTAAAAATAATAGGAATCTCTAAGATTAAAATAGGTTTGTCACTAATAAAATAACTCAATTAGGCAGAGCACCTATCGAAATAGTTTAGTAAATAAGGTGGTATTCAGATTTTAAATTTATAAAAATCGTTTTTCCCTAAGACTTCTATTAAATTCTAGTGTGGAAAATATAATCAAACTAATTATGAATATGATTTGTGAATAAGGATCATTCAACAAGTAAATCAACCAATATCAAGAATGATAAGATTGATTTCTAAATCCTAGAAAGCAAAGTAAAGAACAATGTAAGGAATAAAGCAAGTAAGAAGGTTGGGAGGAATTCTTTGTAAAATATAGGTGAGATAAGAGAATACAAAATACCAAGTATAGGATAATCTTGGATCTAGTATCATAGCTCCACCAAAATCAAGTCTAAAGTAGAATCTCTTCCATACGGTTCGTGGCAAGAAATTCCCAGATTAAGAACACTTGAATGTTGACAAGATAAAATATCCCATCAATCATCCCGGTTCCGGTCCATCAATAGGAAATTAATCACATCAACTTGGCACTAATCGTATATCCCGGTTCCGGCCTAACAATTAGGGTTTATCCGAAACCACAATCTCAAATCAAAACTTGTACTAAAGATAAAATTCAGATCTAAAGTCATCAATGAAATTGCAATTCGAATAAATGAAACCACAATCATTCAATCCAAGAACATCACAATATCTCAAGTAATTTGTAAAATAAAACCAACCAAATCTACCTATAAGAAATGTAGAAATGAGAATTCCTAAGGTTGGTTAACTAATTACAAAGAATAACAAGGAATAATAGAAGAAAAGGGGAAAGTGAAACATAGACATTAAACCTTCTTCCTCTTCAACTCCTTCTCTTGATTCTTCTTTGATTCTTCAACTTGGATCTTCAATTTGTGTAGCCCAAATACCCTAGAATATATTCAGTAAATTTCCTTACGGATCGAGGCAAACCTACCAAATTAATCCCAAGATACTCAATACTACAACAAGTAGAGAGTAATCTCTAAGAAAATTGGAAAATCAAAGTATAGATCTCTCTCTAAGTTCTACCAAACCTTTACAATTACTTAACAATTCAGCCTAATCAAACCTTAATACAAGCCAATCTAAATAATGCTAAAAATTCTAGTATTTATAGATCTATTAAACCAGGGGTAAAATCGTCATTTTACATAAAAAATATTCTGGACAGAGCATCCTTACGGGCGTAGCCCTCTATGCTATACGGGCGTTTAGAAGCAGTTACGCCTTACGGGCGTTTGATCCAGAGTGCCACGGGCATAAGGAAGACAGTTAATTCATACGGGCGTAATGCACACAGGGCAACGGACGTTTAATCCGCTACCGGGCGTTATGCACAAAAGGGCAACGGGCGTTTACTCGGCTACGGGCGTAAGAAATCTTCCACCGGGCGTTGCGCATTTCCAGAATATTGCACTTTTGCCTCCGAATTTATCTTTTTTCACCAATTTGCCCCGGAAGTTACCCGAAACAGAATACTTGAAATTAAACCCAAAATCAATCAATTTATCTCAATTTAATACAATTATAATCACAAATCATGCAAAATTTATATCTCAAATCATGATCATATTTGATGTTATCATGCAGTAAGAGAGTTCTCGGACAATACATCAATGTATTGGGATCATATTAGAACTACTCAGAAAGAGTATAATGCAGATACGACAAGAGTTTCGGATATTCATCTAAACCTTCGTTATCTACATACTATGTTTCCATACATAGTTACTAGGAAGATTGAAAGTAAGGCAATTCTTAGTCCTTTGGAAATAGTTGTCTTTTCTCATATGTACCATGAAAAACCTGTTAATTTAGGCCAAGTTTTTGCTCGGATTATTAACACACATGTTAAGAAATCTACAACACAACCTTTAGGTTTTGGACCTTTTGTTACAAGACTTGCAAGATCAATAGGAGTGGAAATTGAAAAGGAGAACTTGACAAGGGTAATTGATTCCACGACGCCAGTCAATTCTAGTATTCTGCAGGATATTGGGATAACCCATGTAATCATACCCCCAAGTCCCAAGGAAGAAGAAAAGCAACAAAAGTCGAACAAGAATATATCTTATATACCTAAGAATGAGTTCGAGAAATTTATGATAGATGCTATTGATGATCAAAAGGAAGTAGCATATCAACAAGATATTCGCCTAAAGAGGTTAGAGGCAAAAAGTATGAATAGTTATTATAAATCTTTACAACCAAATGTGAAGCCGAAAGTAACACTTCGATATTACGATTCTGCGGATGAAGATGTGGAAGAAGAATATTCTCCTGCAAGTCCTTCTCCAATTAATTAGTTCCTTTCTCTTTCTTTCCCGTTATTTCTTAGTTTTCGTTATTTCCTTTATTTCGTTTTTGGATTCTTTCTTTCTTTTTGCAAATAAGTATATCCGATGAATTATTCTTTACATTCTTTAAAGAGTCTTATTTGGTATTTTGGCGTAATTCATGACTACTCTGTTTTTATTAGAAGACTGGATGCTCCAGTTTAGGGTTTTCATGAATAGCATCTGGATGTTCCGGATAGGACTTATGTGCTATAAATTGTTTGAATTGCTGGATGTTCCAAACAAATATTTTTCTAGATAGATATTGAGTGTTATGAAATTATTGTGAATGCATGCATGACTTGATTTCATCTACAGGCTATATCTATTGTTGAGGATACTTGTCATTATAATCAAAGTCATTATGGATAAAATTGCAATCAATTGATCATACCTGTAACTTAAGTAGGATATTCTTTATTATAGAAATATTATTGAGAAGACATGGTATGTTCTTCTACTTTTGAGGCTTCTAAAAGCTTTATAGGGATTTATTATTGAAAGAATTTTGAGTTACTCTATAAATCTCTTGTCTATACTTCTCCAAATTATTTAGTATTAATTTATCCTTTGATATTCTCTCTTTTTAAATTGTTTATCATTTGATAAAAAAGTACTAAATAACATCACCATTTTATTCCGAGAATTTCTTAGGTAATTTTATTCAGACAACAAGAATCATCACCGATTCCTGGTTCTTTCCCCTTTTCCTTTTCTTTCCTATTTTTTAATTTTTCCCTTGTTTTCGAATAAGTGTGGGGTGTCTTAGAATGTTTCTGCTTGTCCCGAAATTTTTCAAATTCTCTTTGAAAAAAAAAAAATTTCAAAATCTATCTTGAATAAGTATTTTATACAGAATGATTATTTACTCGGTCTATGATATAAATTAACTAATTCAATGCTTATGTCTTTTGGAGATGATGACAAATCTTTATAGAAGTTTGATACAAGTCCTTTTATAGGAAATTCCCGAACAATTTTTTAGCACAAAATTTTGATCAAGCTGTTTGATTGATAGATAATTTTCGGACACTTGAGGTCATAGCATGATATCTTTTGGAATGCATGATAGCTATTGTGGTTGCTTGAAAGAATTTGAGAAGATTGCCATTCGTTTTGTGTTAATTTATTTTTGGTAATAAGAGTCTATTTGCATGTATCCTTTGCTACTTGAGAACCATTCTTGAAGGGAATTAAATGCCCGGTGCCCTAAGGTCTTTGAGGTTTGGGAGCCACCGGATTGGGACTCGTTACAAGGGTAGTTAAAGTTGATATTGTTAAGCAACAACATTCTTTTTACATTTAGAGTTATTGTTATTAAAAAAAAAACAAAACAAAAAAGTATTCGCGGCAAAAAAAAAAAAAAAGTTTAGTTTATTTGGCATTCGACTTGGGTTCCTAGAGTGATTATGATGAGTTGTTGTGAACCCTAAAAGATTGGCGTGCTATTATTTCTTGTTGTTTGGGGAGAACCTATTGATTGAATTAGTAAAGTCAAAATTACACACTACACCTTAGGGAAATTCTATGGTTTGACATGTGTTGAATGAATATAATTTTCAAGTTGTTTCTATTTGATCTTTGCAAAGAATGGTTTATGAGGTAAGCAAGAGTATTATATTCTTTGTGCATAATTGAAAAGTCTTGATAGAATTGATTTTCTAAGGAGTAAATTTTTGGAAAGTTTTACTTTTTGATTTCATGATATATGAAGTTTGGAAGATTATTCTGTGTTTAAGTAATTTGCTTAAGGACAAGCAAAATGTTAAGTGTGGGGTAATCCGATATGTCGATTTATATTGTGTTTTTAAGGGGGTAATTATGTTTAATTATGTTTAATTTAACGTCTAATTAGACTTAATTAAATGGAAATTACGTAAATTTGCTCTGTTTTCGCTTTTTGGAAGTTTCAGGACTGAAATTGAAGAAATGAAGAAATCGGGGACTAAAAGTGCAATTTTTGGAAAATAGTTCGGCACGGGCGTGTTCTTGCCCGTGTTGAAGACAGATTTGACGTCCCACATCGAATTTTTATTGTTTTTAGCCCCTTTTCTACTCCTATAAATTGAGGCAACAACCAAGCCTTTGCCACCAACCACAAACACACCAGAGAGTGTAGAGTGCGAGAGAATTTGAGGGATTTCGAGTCTCTACTTCGTTAGATTCTCGGAAGTCCCCTCATAGTTAAATATTTTCTAGTTTTTATATCTTTCTTCTTAGCTTTAGGGTTTGAGCCTCCACCATAAGGGAGAGCTCTATAGCTTAGTTGAGAGGTGTGATTCTAGGAGATTTCGTGGGCAAGACAAGGAGGAAGGCTAGTAGGGTTCGAGAAGAATCGGAGGTCAAGTCCCGCCATCGAAGTAGTGACAACCAGACGACAAGTTTTCTTTTCCCTCTTCTCAATTCTATTATTTTTCATTCTTTATTTACTCTATCTCTGTCTCATGGGATTATTTATTATTAATGATACAATTAGAGTTATTATTAATTTCCCGGGAGGGATATTAATTGTGATTATTATTGTGATTATTATTGCTTTATACTTTCAACTTGATTTATTATTCAAATACTGCTATGAGACTTAGGTTTGCATCTAGTTGAGTATTTATTTGGAATAATTTATTATTTTGACAGTTTGTTAATGAGACTCCACCATAAGTGATTTAATGAATTGCCGGATTAGGTGTAATAACTTGCAACCACCATATTGAGGTTAGGCAGCCTAATAATCTTGAGTTAATGCTTAATGCAAATCTTAGGATTACTTTATTAAATTGACGCCTTAATAAATAATCTAAAAAGATTTAGAATTACTATTTTTTTTTTTGATAATCTAGATTTAGAATTACTTGCAACCACCATATTGAGGTAATTATCTTAGATAACTCAGGTACGGTAGTAAAGTTAATATTAATCACAATTGCCTTAGATCTACTTAAAGCTACATCTTCGAATATGGTCAGTCTAATTGAATCATCGAACCGAATAAGAATCCTAAACCATATTTGTTTCAATTCTATTTATGTTCTAGCAACAATCTCATGAATTGATTCTTATCCTAGGGTTAGCTTTTGTTAATAAATTCTTGTCATGTTTAATAATTGCTTATAATTGTTGTCAACGTCTTTGGGTCTATACGATATTTTATAAATGTAAAATCGTTGATGCTTCAATGTTACTATTTGCATAGATAGGTACTCTGCCTTAGATTTTGGTTATTTAAGTGACAACCTATTTGTTTTGCTTGAATTAATCTCAATCATAATCTATGCTAAAAATATAGTAACCAAAATTCACATCACCACCCTATCGTAAGCATTCTCCAAAATCAATCTTAATTACCATACCCTCTGAATCACCTTGTTCCTTCTGCAATGAATAAAAACTTTCTTGCAATAACATTGTCTGATGCCAGTTGACTCGAGATGACACTCAAATAAAACAGGCCAATAAGGAGTGGCATAATAACTAAAACCATGTTTGCTAGAATCTTTGATATCAACTTGACGATCACATTACACAAAGAGATGGGGCAGAAATGAGACAAAGTTTCCAAGTAATCCACTTTTGGAATCAAGCAAATGATTGTGGTGTTAGCCTCGGCCGGAATACTCCCTATCCAAAAGGTGTCCCACATAAAACTCCGATATCGACTTATCTACCATGAGCCTAAACTCTTGAAAAATGTTAGGGGGAAAATCATCTAAGTTTGGGACCTTATTTGGACCCATCTGAAACATTGCTTGTTTAATCTCTTCATCAGATACTCTTTTATTCAGGCTAGCCTTACTCCCATACCACTTCCAATAATGCCCAACACAATGGTTCACATAGCACACAAGCTTCCTTGATGTACAATTTGAGAAGAATTCCCGGACTAAATTTTTTAGGGTCTCCTGATCTGTGGTCCACTACCCAAATTGATCCTTCAATTGGGTTACTGTATTTTGCCGCCTTCGAATTAAGGTGGGCATATGAAAATATTTAGTGCACCTCACCCCGTCTTGTAGCCAATTACATCTTAATTTTTGTCTTCAATAGGGACATAAATCAAATTGTGCATATTCCAATATTCGCCATTAGGCATGTACAATCCAAGAAAATATTATTTAGTGGGTGATTAGTTGGTATTTTTTTAAAGAAGAGATATATTGTTAACTGAGAATCAAATTCAATACATAGGTTATTGAATCCCTTTTCTTTTTCAAAGAGAATTCCTTGTCCAAGGGTTTCAATCTCTATGTGACCGTGACTGGAGTAGATAATAAGCTTAGAAAAATCAGATAACCAACATCCTCATCTTTGAACATCCCACCAGTTTTATCTAACATTTGTTATGGGAGGAATTATCCGTCAATATTGAGCTTTATTCAATGTCGGTATGAAGAATTTCATTTGAGTAACATAAGTTATTTTGAGAGGAAGTCAGTTGTTGAATCCCTTTTCTTTTTCAAAGAGAATTCCTTGTCCAAGGGTTTCAATCTCTATGTGACCGTGACTGGAGTAGATAATAAGCTTAGAAAAATCAGATAACCAACATCCTCATCTTTGAACATCCCACCAGTTTTATCTAACATTTGTTATGGGAGGAATTATCCGTCAATATTGAGCTTTATTCAATGTCGGTATGAAGAATTTCATTTGAGTAACATAAGTTATTTTGAGAGGAAGTCAGTTGAGCTAGTTATTAGTAGTAAAATCCAGAGCAATAGCAAGGATGGTTTTGATTTTCAATGGGTTATAGGGCTCCTATTTAACAATGACTTCGTTCTTTTTTTTTTCCAAAGGAGCCAGAATGTAGCAAAAAGAGAAGGGGAAAAAAAAAAAAAAAATAGAGATTGCTCCTTCGGATATTTATGAATCATGGGGGTATTATGTATGCAATTTTCTTGTGGTTATTCAAAAAGGTGTTTTCATGATAGAAGGTTAGATGTGATTGGAGGTGATAAAATGCGGTTGGTAGTTTCAAGATGGTGGTTACAGATGCATCAGTTAGTTGAGGGGATAATGTATAGATTATAGAGGTATGGTAAAGTTTTGAGCCTGTTGAAGTTGCAAAGACAAATGACTCCCTTGATTTTCTTATGGATTCGAGTTTTCTAGATCCAATTGAATTTTTTGGAAGTAGGTGCTTCGATGTCATTTGTGTGGTTTCAAATTGAGGGTAGTAGGGGAGGGAGAGTAATTGCTTAGTGGGATACTTAGTATCTGTTTGAGTAGTTGTGGAGAAGGATAAAAGATAATTTGTTAAGAGTCCATGAGTTGTTTGTAGTGATATTTGTTAATGGATAGGTAAGATTCTAATAGAAAAAGTGTGCAAGATATGGAATTTCAAGGGTGTGAGATCCAATCCAATTTTCAAACTGGAAAGAGATGGGGCTATCTTCACCCACATTACATTTTAGACTTTTTGTACAAAATCTTTGCCCTATGATGATTAATTGCATATGCTTGTGGTTGAAGGGTAGTGTTAAATAGGGTTTTGACAAGTGGTAAATGTTGTTGGTATCTAGATTTGACAAGTTGGAGTTGAAGATGTTCTAGTCTCTATCCTCACATTTTCCCTACTACCTATATTTGTACCCTTAATTGGACGAGCACAAGGATTACTTCTTGCATGGAATAATGTATCATTGCTAAACTTAGTCATCTCCATTTCCATGGAGAACCTTTATCCCTATCAACTTTTCTACCTACCTCAATATCTCATTAGCCAGTTTTTGAAAAGCAAGATACCACCCTTCTTGTCAATTCAGGAAGCTAGCATTTGTTAACCCTTTATTTATTTTTATTTTTTTATATATTTCGAGGATTATTCATAAAGGGTGTATTTCTCACATGGCTTAGTTTGTAAGATGGGAAATGGAGAAAAAGATGGACATTTGACAAACTCGTTGGCTACTTAGAGGTGATGGTCACTACATTCGTCACTACGCATATAAAACATGTTCCTCCAAACTCTAACAGCCTTGGAACTCACCCATAGATTAAGAAACAATGCAATAAAATCTAGTTATACTCGCCTTTCTATTTGATCAAAAATAGGATCATTCTACTATAGGTGTACATGTTATCAACAAAATCACTGAATGGAGTGATTCAAAGCAAAGACATAAAAAAGAAACTATGCCTTGACATAATCAAGATCATCACTTATGAAAATTAAATGAAAATTCCGCATAGATTAATCTATTCATCATCTAAACATGATAAAAATCTTAACTTCCATTCAAGGCATCAAGCTCACACATCAGCATAATTATGCACTACTTGAAGTGGTGACAATTTTTTTGGTAATAATGGAGAAAATGAATAATGAATTTTCCTTATAGTTTCCCCATTGTAGTCTTTGATTACATTCCTACAAAACAATTTGGTTGTGCTCTAATTTAATTGCCTTTTCGTAGCACAGGCAACATGAGATGGATAAAATGTTATTTAGCCAAGTGTATCAAACATGCAAAAATAAAATACTATATATATATATATATATATATATATATTTAAAAAAGAAATATTTTTATAGGAAAATTTATCACTTTTGTCCTATGACTATTATAATTTTCCAAACTATATCTTGTATTTTTATTTCTATGGTTCTTTTAACCAAGATTTTAAAATAATTTAGTTATTTTAGTTATATAATTATCACTTGGGTAATTTTATATGACATTTTTTACACTCCATGTTCATCCTAGGAAATAAATAATAATATTAATTAGTCTACAATATGAGTAATCATGTTCTTCTTGAAATTGGTTAAACTGGTAAATTTGTGTTAATTTTATATTTATTTTTCACTATGTGTTTTCAACGGTTTAGAGACGTTTAATTTAATATAGATACTAGAAATATCTTCAAAAAATTATTCATGTTATGAACACATGACTAAAATGGCTAAAGGAATTTATTTATAAAAAATAATATTAAAAAAAAAAAAGAATATCGAAAGGACTAAGTCAAGATAATTATAACTAATCGATCTATTACTATAAAAATAAGTATATAAAAATTTTGTTTAAAAAAAAAAGTAAAATAGTTATAGAATGAAAGTGTTTATATATATATTATATATATATATCCGGTAGACATGAAAGTATAGCAAGTGAAAATAACAAAACAAAAGTGAAAAATAGTAATATACCAATTAAAAAAAAAAAGTATAGTAATTGATTATTAATAAACAAATAAATTAATGTATTTAGAGAGATATTAGATGATGTGAGGAATCAACAACGATTTGGCAACTAACTGATCATGTTCACGTGGTAGTTAGGTTGACAAACTTACTTTTTGTTTGACGGATGAATTCAAGAATTAATTAAGAATGAGTTTACAAATCACTATCTATCTTTGTTTACACTCAAATTAATTAATGTTTGTCTCCAAATTATTGAAAATGATGGACCGAATGGTTTGAATATTCCTGACAGTAAAAAAATGTTCCACAAGCTTCATTTGCCACATTTCCAGGAAGGACACTAATGATCGCCGTCCTTATAGACTTTAATTATTAAAATATTATATATTTGGCATCTAATATATATAAACGATAATAACTAGGACCATGAATAAAAATAAAGTAAATATTTAAAATTAAATTCACTAATAATTCTATATAATATGCCAAAATTGTGCTGATTAGATTTAAATGGCAAAAGGAAACATATTTTATTTATTTATAATTGAAAGATGAAAGAATAATTGTTGCAAATATATTAAATTTGAATTGAATTAGTTAAAGTGGAAAGATATGAAAAGAAGCATAACTTTATGATATTATGTAGGATATTATTAGAAAATAAAATACATATTAATTTAATTGTATGAAACTAACTTGTTATTTTAATTTTTTTTTTTTATTTTAGAAAAAAAAAATTTATAAAGACATTCATATTTTTCTCATTTTAAATAAATAATAATAATAATGTAAGTAAAATTATAAATATTATCCTAATGTAATATAACAATATCAATTTTTAGAATTCATTAAATATATATATTTATTAATGTCTAATATATAATATTATAAGAGATCCGCCACGTTATGAAAACTCATTCACTTCTAAATCTTTACATGTAGATTTTCAAATTTCATTGTGTGATTATGAGATTGAAGAGAGTTGTGTATTCTAAAGAGATATGATATTATTAAGGTCTTAATCCCTCATTGGGAAATCATACCCTTAGATTGGGGTTATCATAATTGATATGTTCAATTATATGAAACTTTTTCTTGTGTTTTTTTTTTTTTTTTTGTTGGGAAAATATCTAGTTGTCTTCATTACCAAAAGAGGAGGTGTTAGATTCGGAAGTGCCACCCCCGATCACACAAAACTGAAGGGGGGGGGGGGAGCCTTTCCGGATCTACATAGCCAAAAAAATTACAACTATTTGCCCATTTCGCTAAATTATGGGCAGCCCTATTACAGGATCGGCTAACATGGATGCAGGTCCAAAAATTGTTTTTACACAAAAAATCCCTGCCTCTGTATACCATAATCCTACCAGTCTAATCACAATAGGAATCATTACCATTAAAAGCTAAAATAACATTAACAGAATCAGCTTAAAAAATAACACGATCCATCTTTAGCATCTTCGCGATCTCCATAGCATGGATCAACACTTTAGCTTCAGCCTCAAAGACAGAAGAGGCAAGAGAATATATCGTCTTGGCATATGTGATAGCTCCAAAGGAGTTTCAAAATATACAACCAGCTATTGCATTATCTCCGTCAAATGCGGAATCGGTATTGCACTTTATGATCCCAATATGTGGAGGCCTCCGGCAATCTTCAACCACATTCGGGCATTTCCTAGACTTTCTCAGCTTTGCAGCGTTAACATACTGTCCTACCAGTCTGTGCATTCAAGTTGAGATTTCCATCACCCCAAGGATATCCAAGCCTCTATTCTTTTTGTTACGATACATCCACACCTGTTCATAAACAATAGATACATAGTGGAGCATTTCTACCTTTTCCTCTTGTGGAAGAGGGAATTGGTTGTTCGGATCCAAGCAGAACGGAGATCCGGACCACCTCATTGCAGTTGGTGGAGTCTAAGTTACCATCTTGAATTACTCTAGAGAGCCCGAGTAAACGGGCAATCTAGCATCAAGTGTTTCACGGACCCTACCTCTCCATTACATAAAATACAGTTCTGATCATTGCCTTGAAAGATTTGTCCCAGTCTATGTTTTGTGGGGAGAAGATTTGAAAGCACTCTCCACAGTAAGGTTTTATGTCTTCCATGAAGATTTGAGAGCTAAAGTCTCTTCCATAGACTTCTTGAGATATGCGAATTCGAGTTGAACCGACCTCTTTGGTTCATTCTATACGCCGAACGTATAGAAAAATTCCCTAACACGGAGGGAACCCAAATGAGGCCGCCTTGTTTCGTAGATTCCGAATAGGGATCTTCAAGATGCTTCTTACCAAGTTTGGTTGAAACAAACTATGCAACAACTCTGAATTCCATTGGCTACCTTCCTGTTGCATGAGATCTCGACATAGTAAACATTCGGGGGTAACGTAACAACGCCGGAATTCTCGGGTTCTCTGCTCTCGGGTACCCACCGCTCATTCATAATGCGCAAAGTAGACAGTTTATTAACCGATGACACACTCCTTTGAGAAATAACGGTTTACAATCCCGCCATATTTTTCCATATCCAGGATCCTTTTGCTTTTCTGCGATTCCTGTCCATGAATCCGATACCCCTCAAGTATTTCGCCTTGATAAGTTGGACCCATATCCGATTAGGCTGAGTGTGAAGTTGCCATATGAGTTTTGTAACAAAAGCCTCATTAGCATCTTTAGTTCTTCGAAAACCCGACCCTCCGACCTCTTTTGGCGCACATAAAGATTCCCACGACTTAAGATAAAGACCACGTTGCTCCTCTCTTTTGTTACCCCTTGAAATCCCTCATTAATGCATATAGTTTGTGACATACCGAGGTTGGGAGAAGGAATGTTTGCATAGCATACATGGGAGTTGCTTGTACAACGGACTTAAGAAAAATGCTTCTTCCGACAAAGGACAAAGTCCTAGATTTCCATGTTGCAAGCTTCAAATTCATCTTCTCTATCGGAGGTGCGAACGTATCTCGTCTCGTCTTATGTTTACAAAATGGCAGACCCAAATATGTGGCATATGGCTACATTCAACCATTTGTAACTTCCCGAGAATTTGAGTCTTCACTCTGGATTGGTGTTGCGGCTAAAGTGAATAGAAGACTTGCTAGAGTTGATGAGCTGACCAGTCCAAGTACTAAAAAGACCGAGGCATGATGATACATTTTCGGATTCCTTGACGGTAGCTCTACAGTATATAACCGGATCATCTGCATACATTAAATGGGAAATAGGGGGCTAGTTCTTGAGATTTTGAAACCATGCAATTTCTCATCCATCTCGGCTCGATCAAGTATCCTGGATAACACATCAAACAAAATCGTAAAGAGGGCAAGGCGACAGGGGATCCCCCTATCGCATTCCTCTACTAGCATTAAAGAGACCAAAGGGAACACCATTAAGAAGAATAGAATAAGTCGGAGAGGAAATGCATTCATTAACAAGCTTCACAAACCGAGGAGAAAAGCCATGGAGTGCAAGAATCTTGTTCAAAAAAGGCCAATCAACTCCGTCGTACGCCTTAGCCATATCAATCTTAATAGCCATAAAGACACTCTTCCCTTTCCTCGAGTTTAGAAAATGCATGATCTCATGATTTGCAATAGTATTATCAGCAATGACCTCAACGGCTGAAGAATATGTAGTCCACATCGACTCAAATCTAAAAGGTTTTGGGGAGGAATCATGTTTCGGCTTAGTAGTGAGTAAAATTGGCCTGTGGTCACTATTAATAGCAAGGAGATGGGATATGTATGCTTGCGGAAACATAAGTCTCCACAAGTCATTGATGAATCCTCTGTCAAGACACTCCTGAATATTTTATTTTCCAATTCTACGGTTGTTCCAAGTAAATGCAGCACCCTTAAAGCCCAAGTCGATAAGCCTTGCCGCTTGTATCAATCTTTTTAAACCACAATTGCTTGATTGCGCCACGGGTCTACCACCTATTTTGTCTCTCCGATCCAAGACTGCATTAAAATCACCTAGAATAAGCCATGGCCCATTCCACGCTACTTCTATATCACACAATTGATCCCAAAAACTTGGTTTAAACAGAGGATTTGTGGGCTCGTAAACACCGGTAAAGCACCATTCAGTTTGAGGAGGGTGTGACACTATAATTCCACCGATGAGCGAACAGTTTGAAGTAACAATTCTCAAATCAACATGCTCTTTCCAACATAACACTAAACCTCCTGAACGACCAATAGCAGGGACAAACTCAATGTTGGGAAAGCCAAGAGAGTTGAAATTTTTTTGGACTTTTGGAAGTGAAGAGGTATGTAGCTCCGACACAAACAGGATGGCGGGTTTGTGAGACTTCACGAAAACCCTCAAAGTGCGAATTGCCGCAGTCGCCCTATCCCATGACAATTCCAAGCAAGGATGATCATTGGGAGGCGGGGGCATGTTAAGGCCCGCCTCCTCGGCCACATGAATACTAAAATTGGTATCTTCATCGGTTGGAACAATTCTGTTAGCACTGAATTTCTATCTAGCTTCTCTCTTTATGTGAATGAATCTTCTTCGGGTAACCACTATTTGTTCTACTTCACAAACTGTTGCATTAGACAAGCCATGGGTTGTGGAAGGGGTGTTGGGTGTGATGACTAATTTGGGGAAACAATCGGATAACTCCATTATAGGACTAGGGATCTCGGTGGGCATATGACGTGGTTGAGAGAGGTTGACTTGGATACGGGCTTTTTAGAAAAATCGAAGTCTCGGGGATATGGGCGTTTAAGTTTTAAATGAGAGGGTGGGTAAATATCACTAGTGGGCTGGGCCAAAAAATTAAGGTTAGGGAGGGTAAATTTAGGTTTTGATATTGGGAGTGGTTCGGTAAGAAAAACATCCGAGTTAGGGGTTAGGGTGAGGGGTAAGATTTCGAAATGGCAGGAAGGGGGGTTTTCGGAGGTGTGATCATACCATCTGCAAAAGGAGGTCCGACAACAGCAGAAAGTAGGTTAGGTGTCGTACCTGCATTGGGAAAAAGTGTCGTCTCTTGCTCTTGCTATTGTTACATCTATTACCTGCTCCGACTCCGGCAGCGTTACTACATCAGCTGAAAGTGCTTTGTCGGTGTGCTTAAATCTGGTTCATCCACTTGATAAACAGATGTAGTAGCCCGATTAGCATTCCGATCTGCATCCTATGGAACATTTAATTTGAAGCAAAAAGAGAGTTCACCCTCGGCCATGGTCCAAATGCTTTTGCTCGGGTCCAAAACCCCCTTAGTGGACAGAGCCTCTCTTTTGCATGTCCGTGATGTGTGTCCCGGGCATCCACAATTTTAGCAAAGGTTAGCCAGTCGCTCATACTTAAACTGGATCCAGATAGTAGACTGGTGACCTCTTTTCATGAAAAAACCAGTCTTCAAAGGCTTTGTAATATCTATTTGGGCTTTCACTCGAATGAATCGTCCCTATTGATATTTCTTAGCACCATTTGATTTTGTTGGGATAAAACTACCCATGTAGTTGCCAATAGTCTGTGTATTCTGTTCATTCATTTTGTCTAAAGGTAAGTTATGCATTTGCACCCAAAATTCTGAAGTGGAAAAATCAATTTCATCGTATGTAATATGCTTCAGCCACTTTTTCATAACCACATGCGCCCCACACAAAGACCGGGGACCACCTTGTACCACCGCATTAACATTCTCTTCACATTTAAAATGCACAAAAAAAACATTTGTCTCTAATGAGTTAATGCTCATCACATTTGTAAAGTTCCAAGCTGCCTGTAAGGTAGCTGGTGTGTCTTTTAAGTGAGTAAAAATGAATATCAAATAAGGCAAATAATCTCACAAAACATTGTCACAAAATCAAACACAAGTAAGGCAGAGTACCTATCGCATGCAGATAGTAACACAGGAGTACCACGATTTTAAATTTATAAATATCGTATCCACGGGAACGTTGGTGACGGCTGGTTAGTTTCTATCAATTATGACAAACTTTAAGGTTCGGGGAATTAGTCCTAGGTGTCCATTCAATTCATGTATGTTGTTTAAAGAATAAGTAAAACAAGAATGGAAAAATAATTGGCTAAGATCTCTAATGAAGTACGTATGATTAATTAAGGTGAACAATGTTCGAAAGTTCAAATTGCAAATGGATCTAAGGCAATTATGAATTCGAATCATCTTACTACCATACCCGAATAATCTAATGTGATTACCTCAATATGGTTGTCGCAAGTAATCCTAAACCTTTGTAGATTAATTATTAAGTCATCAATTTAATAAGTTAATCTTAAGGTTTGCATTGATTATGAACTCAAGATTATTAGGCTGCCTAACTTCAGTATGGTTGCCGCAAGTTATTAGACCTAATCGGCAATTCGCTAAATCTCCTATGGTTGGGACTCATTAACAAATCGCCAATTTAATTAACTATTGTAGTATCATGCATCAACCTAAGTTTCATGGCATAAACTCAATACGAGAATCACATCGAAAGCGCAAAACAATAAGAAATTCATAATGTATATTAAAACGTGTCCTTCCTAGGAATGTATAAATCATTAATCAATCAATCAAAATAAAGAGTATCTTAGGACACAGAATCATAACATATAAAGGAAAAGAAATACAAGAACGAAAAGAAAAGGAAAGAGAAAGTTGTCGTGTTGCTCTCACTGCTTCCATGGACTGGCTTAATCCTCCGGACCTCACCGAGACTTGTACTCCGGATCCTTATCCCGCTCTGCAGATCTTCAGCTACCACTCCCCTCAACTAAACTATAGGGTATCCCTTATGGTTGAGGCTCAACCCTACACTCGAGAAGAAAGAAAAATGAAAATTGAATCTCGACTAGAGCTTATCACGAAATTCCTATGGGCTAAGAACTCGGAAAATGCTCCTGTTCCGAGTGATTCCGGTGTGCCAAAGCTTGCACATGATGCCTCTATTTATAGGGGTGAGATGGGCTGGAAAACAGAAATTTTCCAATGTGGGACATTTACTAGGCCATAGCGGCACGGTGTTGGCCCGTTGCGGCACGGCACTTGTATGGCATAGTGGTGCGCGTGTGTGGCACGATGTTGCACGCGTTACTCATAAATTGCAATTTAGTCCCCGATTTCTTCCTTTCTTCAATTTTGGTCCCCGAAACTTCCGAAATCGAAAACAGAAAGAATTTGTGTAATTCCCATTCAATTAAGTCCAATTAACTCCATAATTAACTCGAATTGAACACAATTAATGTATAAAAATATGATATAAAATCGAGTTATCGGTAGCTCTAACTGTTCTTGGATTCACACACTTGTCGTATAAGATTTTTATTATGATAGATGACTGTGTGGAAGGTTGGTCAGTAGATACCAGGTCCAACGGCCCATCAAGATCAAAACCTCAGCCATAAGAGTAATAAATATGAGTTAAAGGTTGGTCCACTTTAAAGTGGATATTACCGAAGTAAATAAAGATTGGTAAGGTAGGTGGGAAAGATGAGTGGGAATGGATGGAAGTGATAAAGGTGTCGGTTAAGGAAAAAGGATAAAGAGAACCATAAATGGGAGAGGCAGTATGCGCAACTCCGACGTAACCAGCCGGAGACAAAAGCCTACTCGAAGAGAGGCATGGGAGAGGATCTACTCTTTAGACAGAGAGATCATACAGATTAAATTCTTGTTAAATTCTCTCCTTTCAACTATATTTAATTAAACCTTAATTTGTGTGTACCTTTTTTGTTTTTTTTTCTTTTCTTAAAAGGTACACTTTACTTTTAATTATTATTTTTTTTGGTTGAAATATTATATATCTATAACATATAAGATTATTGTTATGCCCTAAAGTCTCACATACCTCTTTTATGAGATTTAATGAAAGGTTATTAAATAGGTGTCTCAAACCCTTTAGTCAATGTTACAATGGGTAGGAGGGTGTGTTTGATGCCTTTTTTTGGTTAAATAAAATTAATCTCCCAAAATACATATTTTTATAGACATGTTTATATTTAATTTATCACTTAAAAATATATTTGCATTTGAAAATATAACAGTCTATAACAATAAATAATTCAAATATTGATAAATTAACAACTATAGACACCGAAATTTTGTTACTTTTTAATATTATTTAATTAATTATGAACCTAAATGAAAATGAAAACATGTGGCAAATGTGACAACATCAACCAATAAAATAAATACAATGAGTGTCTCTAGCAATCAGATGATGTCACATCACCCCCTCTTTATCACTTCTTCATCTATAGGGTATTTGCCCAATCTGACCATACTTTTTAAAGAAGCTCTGAGTTTAGCCTTGTTTTCAAACTATTTCCCAATCTAGCCTTCCTTCATTCATAAAATTATTCCTATTGGGATCCACTAGTAAAATATTTCGAAGTTTTCTCTCTCCTCGTTCTTCTACCTTCTTTCATTCTTTCTTCACATTCGTGTCACTTTCCCATTTACATTTTTTTTTCTTCCCTCTTCTTCTCTTCCCCTCTTTGACATTGTCACCAATATACCGGAATAGCCACCTACTCATTTTAAGCATGAGTCCTAATTTAAGATTTTATTTTAAAATTTTATCTCAACTCTACAACTCATTCTTTAAATAAGTCTTTGTCGTAAAAATCATATTGCCTTTAAAACTAATTAAACTTCAATTTCATAAAATATCAAACCTATGTTGTTCTTCAAAGTGTGTTGCTTTCTCTACTTGGTTCTAGTAATTTCAACCACCGATTATAATGACAAATCATAACTTTAATAGCATTTTATTCAATTAAACGACATCTTTATAGCTCTACTTCTCTACCTTGTTTATTTATCTATGGTTTATAGTACAATTTTGACTCACATTAGAAAAATCTTAACTCTTATGGTATTTTCTCATGATTTTTTCTTCTACATATCATTTATTATAGTATTATATTCAAATTTTTAGGTTTTTGGCGTTTAGAGTTTATGATTTATGTTTATAATGAATCATTATATATGAAAGTTTAATAATATTTCATTTTTATTTACAATTTATAGATGCCATTATTGGAGGAACCAATTAGATTAAATTTATTTTGGGGTTCTAGTATTCTATCCAATGGAAATTTTGAAGGGTCAGTTCAAAAATTATGGGTTTAGAAGACAAATTTCTTATTATGATCTAGTTCAAATGGAATGCAAATATAGGTGTATTGATATGACAATAATAAAGTTAAACTTCATACTACGCTATGAGATTGTAATGAAAACATTAAGCTCTCTTACTTTTTTCCTTATTCTTAACATATTGCCACCAAATTATGGATGGAAAAGAATGTATGGAGTGTGCTGGCTCATCTCGATATTGGATGAAATAATAAACAATTTTGTCATATACAAACTCAACCAAAGCCTTTAAAGGTAATGCATGAAACTTCTTTGAGATACTATTAAATGATTCAGATAGATTTGTAGTTAAACAACCATACCTATAATCACCATCATATGTTAGTCTCCATTTTTCACAATATATGACTATCAAATAATTAAATACTTTCATATTCCTTATTTTGAGACCTAACTGAGTGCAAGACTTCACATCTAGATTATTTAGGAGTGAAAAAGGGCGTAGAGAGCAGTCTCTCTTCCATAAGCTCATTAAATTTTATGACTTTACTTGTTGATCCTGCCTTATACATCAAATTCAATACCTCTTTCCTTTTGAGTGTCACTTTGAAGTTTACCGTACCCTTACATGCCTTAAAGAGAGTCTATGGACTGCATGTGGTGGTTTCCATTCAGGTTGATGACTAATTGCACTCAAAATATCTTTATGAATGACGATCAGTCATTAAGCATATAGTCCTATTATTTACCATGTAATGTCGCAGAAGTTATAAAAACCAATTCTAACTTGTAGTAGTTTCTTCATCAACAATTGCAAATGCAAAGGGATATATGTGGTTGTTTGCATCCCAACTACTAGTAATGAGAAGAACACTTTTTTATACACCTTTAAGAAATGTACCATTTATAGAAATGATTAGTAGAAAATGGGTAAAACTAGAGATAGATGACTTGAGAGACAATAACTATTTCTAAATATAATATATTAGTACGTAATATTGAAACACTTTTTATAACTGTTTTAATATATATTTATTTAAAATTTAATTTTTTTAGACATAAAAGAAAAACGTCATTTTAACGTAATCTTCTTCTAAATATATATATATATATATATATATATATGATAACGCTAAATTTGATAATGTTTTTTGAAGGGTAATTGTGCATAATTGTTGAGGTTTAATAGAGTAAATTGAGATGAATTTGTTAATTGTGTACTTAATTGTGATATTTCTATTTTCAGGAAGTTTGGGACTCAATTGCATAAAAAGTACAAAAAGAAGGACCAAAGTTGCAATTTCAGCACAACACTGCTGCCAACACGGGTGCAACACGCCCGTGTCGTGTATCACCAACACAGGAGGCAACACGGTCTAAACACGGGCGCGACAGCCATGTCGCGCATATCCAACACGGGCACAACACGGGTGCAACACGCCCGTGTTGAGCCAAATTTCCAGATTCTATTTTGTAAAATTACAATTTTACCCCTATTTTGGTTATCTATAAATTATAGGATTTTTACCATATTTTGAAAGTTGGATTGAAGTTAGCTTGAAGGTTGGATTAAGGTTGGATTAGGCTGAATAGCTAAGTAATTTTAAAAGGTTTGGTAGAACTTAGAGAGAGATCTATACTTTGATTTTCCAATTTTCTTAGAGATTACTCTCTACTTGTTGTAGTATTGAGTATCTTGGGATTAATTTGGTAGGTTTGCCTCGATCCGTAAGGAAATCTACTGAATATATTCTAGGGTATTTGGGCTACACAAATTGAAGATCCAAGTTGAAGAAGCAAAGAAGAATCAAGAGAAGGAGTTGAAGAGGAAGAAGGTTTAATGTCTATGTTTCACTTTCCCCTTTTCTTCTATTATTCCTTGTTATTCTTTGTAATTAGTTAACCAACCTTAGGAATTCTCATTTCTACATTTCTTATAGGTAGATTTGGTTGGTTTTATTTTACAAATTACTTGAGATATTGTGATGTTCTTGGATTGAATGATTGTGGTTTTATTAATTCGAATTGCAATTTCATTGATGACTTTAGATCTGAATTTTATCTTTAGTACAAGCTTTGATTTGAGATTGTGGTTTCGGATTAACACTAATTGTTAGGCTGGAACCAGGATATACGATTAGTGCCAAGTTGATGTGATTAGTTTCCTATTGATGGACCGGAACCAGGATGATTGATAGGAGATTTGATCTCGTCAACATTCAAGTGTTGTTAATCTAGGAATTTCTTGCCACGATCCGTATGGAAGAGATTCTACTTTAGACTTGAATTTGGTGGAGCTATGATACTAGATCCAAGATTATCCTATTCTTGGTATTTTGTATCCTCTTATCTCACCTATATTTTACTAAGAATTCCTCCCAACCTTTTTACTTGCTTTATTCCTTACATTGTTCTTTAATTTGCTTTCTAATTTAGAAATCAATCTTATCATTCTTGATATTGGTTGGTTTACTTGTTGAATGATCCTTATTCACAAATCATATTCATAATTAGTTTGATTATATTTTCCACACTAGAATTTAATAGAAGTCCTAGGGAAAAACGATTTTTATAAATTTAAAATCGAATACTACTATATTTACTAAACTATTTCGATAGGTGCTCTGTCTAATTGAGTTATTTTATTAGTGACAAACCTATTTTAATCTTGAAGATTCTTATTATTTTTATTATTATTTATTCGATTATTTATATTAATATTATATATAACTCAAATACACATCAATATATATATATATATATGAAGATATATAAATTTTATTTATATATTTAAATATATAATTAATAATTATTTATATATTTTAAATATATATTTATATTTTATTTATATATATTAAGATATTAAAAGATTTTACCCTTTAGATGAGTGACACATGGCAACATCATAGCCACCGATTATCACTCACTCTATCTATAAATAGAGGGCAAATTCCCTCAAGAAATGGTTACATATACACACATACACACTACTCACACTCACTCACTCAAAAAGTTGTGAAGTTGAGAGATATTTGAAAGATACCGAACCTCTGTCGAAATCGGCCCTTCCTCTCAAAGTCTAAAGTCCATTCCGAGACAAAACCCAAAGCCCTTGGAAGAAGAAATCAAATTGTTCGATAGATCGAGATCAAGCCCAAAAGCCCTCGACTTCGAATCCGTTCCGAGATCCAGCCCATAACGCCCCTCGGAAGAAATCAAAACAAATTAATTGGATCGAGACAAGCCCAAAACGCCCCTCGAATCCACGACCGATTGAATCAACGGATCCATAGAGATTGGACCCTGTAAATTTATTATAATATAATTGTTGTATTCAATTACCATATTTCTTGTAATTCTGATTTTACAGGAAATAAAGAAATTTTATTGTCTACAAATTTGGCATGCCCAGTGGGACCATCTCTACCGTTCATCTCTTTCCGTCAATACCATAGAAATGGAGTCCAAGAATGATGTCAACAAAGCTGATTCAAACGACGTTGTTGCGAAGGTAAGTGTTGGTGTTTTGACGTCTGCGACCTATGTCGGTCTTACCACGCGAAGCAAAGGAAAGGTGATTGCTGATTTGCGAAAAGACCACCGGCGGCGCCTCCCACAAATTCACCAATCCTTGTTTTGACGTTGCCGCAACGCAGAACCAACCGCGAGGCGTTGTAGGTGGAATGGTTCAAAGGACACTTGCAATGCTGGAAAACAAGGTCGATGCAAACAAACCGGAATCAAGAAATGAAGATTTCTTTGAGGATTCTTCGGGTAATGTCCAACAAGATCAAAAGAATACAAATGATGGCCTTGAAGATTCCGCTGCAAATACCTCTGTCATGCTTGATATGATGTCAAACGCGTCAACCATAGAAGAACAATTGGCAAACTTGACAAAGTTGGTGGCGGACCTCACATCACAATTGGCTAAGCAAGATCGCATCATTGCGCAATTGGTGAGCAGCAATGGTAAGTCTACTCCGACAATGCAAAGGTACGTTGAGACTCCACGAAACGATGTTAACTCAAAGCGAAAATAAGAACCAAATGATTTTGGGGCAGTCAATATTGCTGAAAAACAATCTCAAGTGGTTGATGAATCCAAAACAAATGAAGAAGAACGAACAATTCATGTTTCTGCTGATGGACTCATTCCGACAAATGAATTAAGGAATTTCATTACAGGTATGATAACCGATAAATATGCAGGAAAATTAAAATCATCCTTTGCGTATTCAAAGCCATATTCGAGGAGGATTGCTGGTTTGAAGATGCCTAAAGGATATCTTCCTCTAAAATTGCAGCAGTTTGATGGAAGAGGCAATCCCAAGCAACATATTGCTCACTTGATCGAAACATGTAACAGCGCGCACGGAAGGAGATCTTCTAGTCAAACAGGTTCATTCTATCCCTCAAAGGAAACGCATTTGACTGGTACAACGACTTGGCTCCCTGGATCGATCGGCGTTGGAATCAACTTGAAACAGAATTCCTAAACCGCTTCTACAAAGACCGAAGAACTATAAGTATGTTGGAGTTAAGTCACACCAAGCAATGGAAAGACGAGTTTGTCGTCGACTACATCAATCGATGGAGGAGTCCGAACCTGAATTGCAGAGATCAATTATGTCAAAAATCTGCGATCGAGATGTGCATCCAAGGAATGCAATGGAACCTTCAATACATTTTGAAAGGAATTCAACCAAAAACATTTGAAGAATTAGCTACACGCGGACGAGATATGGAGCTAAGTATTATCGCCAATCAAAAGTTTGAAATTCATGTTGAACAACAACAACATCAAAATAGGGGCAACGTTTCCTCCGGAATCATCTGAAGATGAAGAGTCAACTTCAAATGTTGACGATGTTTGAATCAAATCATCAGCGCTCCTCATTGACGTACGAGGTTAAACTGCAAGTTACTCCTTGATAAGAGTATAAATTGTCTACATGTTCGAACAAAGCTCCTTGATACGAGCATAAACTGTCTACAAATTTGAAGAAAGCTCCTTGATACGAGCGTAAACTGTCTACAAATTTGAAGAAGGCTCCTTGACACGAGTGTAAAACTGTTTACAAATTTGAAAAAGGCTCCTTGATACGAGTGTAAACTATCTACCATTGACGAAGACTCCTTGATATGAGTTTAAACTATCAAATCAAACCTCGCAAAATTGAAGAAAACTATCTACAAAAGTTGAACTCCTTGACACGAGTGTAAACTGTCTGCAAAGTTAAAGAAGCCTCCTTCACGTACGAGGTTAAATTGCAAGTTACTCCTTGATAAGAGTATAAATTGTCTACGTTCGAACAAAGCTCCTTGATACGAGCGTAAACTGTCTACAAAATTGAAAAATACTCCTTGATACGAGTGTAAATTATCTGCATAGTTGAAGAAGACTCCTTGATACGAGTAAAAAACTCGTCGCAAAGTTGAAGAAAACTCCTTGACACGAGTGTAAACTGTCTACAAAGTTGAAGAAGACTCTTTGATACGAGGATAAGCTGTCTACAAAGTTGAAGAAGACTCTTTGACACGAGTGTAAAGCTGTCTGAAAAGTTAAAGAAGACTCCTTGATACGAGTGTAAACTGTCTACAAGTTCATATGTTGATGCAAAAATGCTCCTTGACCTTACGAGTTAAAACCGCATGTTACTCCTTTGATGTAAGAGTTTAAAATGCAACTTTGAACTACGTTCGACTTGATTCCTTTGCAGGATACGTAGGCAACTTAGATAAATTCTAAGTTCGATCATAGCCAAGAAAAAATGATTGCAGTGAAATAAAAAAAAGTCGCACAAGGGTAAAGAAAAATTGCATGATAACTCGATTTTATATCGTATTTTTATACATTAATTGTGTTCAATTCGAGTTAATTATGGAGTTAATTGGACTTAATTGAATGAGAATTACGCAAATTCTTTTCGTTTTCGATTTCAAAAGTTTCAGGGACCAAAATTGAAGAAAGGAAGAAAACAGGACTAAATTGCAATTTATGAGTAACGCGTGCAACATCGTGCCACATACACACGCAGCACTATGCCATACAAGTGTCGTGCCAACGGGGGCCGAAGACGTGCCGGTATGGCCTAGTAAATGTCCCACATTGGAAAATTTATGTTTTCTGCCCATCTCACCCCTATAAATAGAGGCATCATGTGCAAGCTTTGGCACACCGAATCACTCGAACAGAGCATTTCCGAGTTCCGAGCCCATAGGAATTTCGTGATAAGCTCTAGTCGAGATTCATTTTTCAATTTTCTTTCTTCTCGAGTGTAGGGTTGAGCCTCAACCATAAGGGATACCCTATAGTTTAGTTGAGGGGAGTGGTAGTCAAGATCTGCAGAGCGGGATAAAGATCCGGAGCACAAGTCTCGGCGAGGTCTGGAGGATTAAGCCGGTCTGTGGAAGCAGTGAGAGCAACACGACAACTTTCTCTTTCCTTTTTCTTTTCGTTCTTGTATTCTTTTCCTTTATATGTTATGATTCCGTGTCCTAAGATACTCTTTATTTTGATTGATTGATTAATGATTTATACATTCCTAGGAAGGATACGTTTTAATATACATTATGAATTGCTTATTGTTTTACGCTTTCAATTTGATTCTCATATTGAGTTTATGCCATGAAACTTAGGTTGATGCATGATACTACAATAGCTAATTAAATTGATGATTTGTTAATGAGTCCCAACCATAGGAGATTTAGCGAATTGCGATTAGGTCTAATAACTTGCGGCAACCATACCGAAGTTAGGCATCCTAATAATCTCGAGTTCATAATCAATGTAAACCTTAAGATTAACTCATTAAATTGACGACTTAATAATTAATCTACAAAGGTTTAGGATTACTTGCGACAACCATATTGAGGTAATCACATTAGATAATTCGGGTATGGTAGTAAGATGATTCAATTCATAATTGCCTTAGATCCATTTGCAAATCGAACATTGTTCACCTTAATTAATCATACGTACTTCATTAGAGATCTTAGCCAATTATTTTTCCATTCTTGTTTTACTTATTCCTTAAACAACATACATGAATTGAATGGACACCTAGGACTAATTCCCGAACCTTAAAGATTGTCATAATTGGTAGAAACTAACCAGCCCGTCACCAACGTTCCCGTGGATACGATATTTATAAATTTAAAATCGTGGTACTCCCGTGTTACTATCTGCATGCGATAGGTATTCTGCCTTAGTTGTGTTTGATTATGTGACCTGCTTTTGTGAGATTATTCTGCCTTATTTGATATTCATTTTTACTCACTCAAAACACACATCATTGCAGTACTAAAATAAAAATAAGAAAAAAATACTGCAAAGTATTGTTAAAAAAAATAGTAAATAATAGAAGTAAAAAATTACTTAAGAAGAAAAAAAAATAATAAAAAGCAGTAAAAAAAAGACTGCATAAAAGAAAGTAAATATTGAAAAGAAAGAATCAAAAAAAAATAGCAAAAAAAAAAAGAAAAAAAAGAAGCGAAGTATAAAAAAAACTACAAGACAAAGTTGTGAAAAAAGAGAAATTTTATTGATTTCAATTCCTTTAAACAATATATGTTTACAAGATTAATAAACAATAAGGGACATGAAATTAATCTATCTACAAAGTTGTCTAATTGCCAAAAAGTCTAGGAATTGATCAAAGTTGATGAAGATTAACGTTGAAGTAGACAATTATAATTTATTCAAAGCGACGAAGGTGCAAAGTTGACAAGTACTTTTTCAAGTAGATGAGATCTCCTCCAATCAATTGCTGATCAAATTCATGTCTTTCAAGTTGTCGACAAAGTTGTGGACGACGATAGTAAGCTGCAAAGTTGTTGACGACAATGGTAAGCTGCAAAGTTGTGGACGACAATGGTAAGCTGCAAAGTTGTGGACGACAATAATGGTAAGCGCAAAGTTGTAGACGACGATGGTAAACCGCAATATTGAGGCGATAGACAGCAATGTTGATGACGGTGATACACAACAACTTTGTTGACGGTGATACACAACAACTTTGTTGACGGTGATACACAATAACTTTGTTGACGGTGATAAACAACAACTTTCCCTGCTATGATAAATAGTAACTTTGTTTGCGACGATGAACAACAATGTTGATAGAAATGTTGATGACGACAATGAGCAGCAATGTTGATGGCAACGATGAGCAACAACGTTGATGGCGACGATGAACAACAACGTTGATGGCCTAACGCGTTAATGGCGGCGATGAACAACGACGTTAATGGCGACGATGAACAACGACGTTAATGGCGACGATGAACAACAACGTTAATGACAATGAACTTACCGTCGAAGATGATGAAGGATAAATGCTGCAAGTCATAGTAAAGGAATCCTTCGAATGTGAAGATGAGGACGAGGAACGAATGTTGCGAGTCGCAGTAGAAGACCATTCAACAACATCGTGGTAGTTCACAGATCCGCAGACAGGCAAACCATTAAGTGTGAATATGTCCCAAATTGAAATCGACAACTCACCAATAGATGTATGCAAAGTGTTGGTCGAAGGAATGTACTCGGTCCACTCCCGGTAATTTTTGTGTAACTTACCTCACCAAAGTTGGATGAATGAACAGGTCATGAAGACTTCTCCGTATTTGTAGTAGTAAAGGGAAGGGAAAACTCTCGCGATGATGAATCCGCTTTATGGGTAGTAGATGACAACAAACTTACCACTTGAGGAGGAGATGAAGGATGAACATTACGAGTCGCGGTAAAAGACTAATTGGTGATACGGTGGTAGCTTGCGCCTCATGTACTTCTAAGTTTAAAGATTTAATTCGAGACTCATTGCAACGATCAAGAATGATGATATGTTTGTAAGGTTCGTCAGCATCCTTAATATCCATAATCCGGAAAAAAAAAAAAAAAATCAGACTTTTTATTAAAAAAAAAAGAGAAACAAAAAAAAAATATTATAATAAAAAAAAAAAAAAAAAAAAAAAAAAGTTTTCTGAGACTGTCAAGACAGAAGAAAGAAAAAAAAAATAAAAAAGGAGTTATTTTGAAAAAAAAGGTCTCTTTTGATACTGCCGAGGCAGAGAGAGGAAAAAAATAATAATAAAAAAAAAAAGGTTCTCTTTTTAGACTGCCACGAGAAGGAGAATTTTCTTGGAATTCTGGCAGAAAAGAATCTATCTGAACTTACTGTTTGACAAGTTCCGAGTAAAAAAATTTCTGATGGAGACACCTTTTATAGACTTAAAAAGTCTACGAAGTATCCTACTATAATTCAAATTTGAATCTAATATATTTTATATCTATATATCTATATTTTTTATCTTGAGTTAAATCCAAATAAACTCAAATAATTGATTCAAGATTTATATATATCTATATCCAAAATTGATATGAGATATATATCTCCAAAAGTTTTTGGAACTTATTTCCGAGACAAATTCTTCAATCTCGGGAACAAGTCCCAAAAAGGGGCAATTTGTAGATATATAAATTTTATTTATATATTTAAATATATAATTAAATATTATTTATATATTTTGAATATATATTTATATTTTATTTTTATATATTAAGATATTAAAAGATTTTACCATTTAGATGAGTGACACGTGGCAACATCATAGCCACTGATTATCACTCACTCTATCTATAAATAGAGGGCAAATTCCCTCAAGAAATGGTTACAGATACACACATACACACTACTCACACTCACTCACTCAAGAAGCCGTGAAGTTGAGAGATATTCGAAAGATACCGAACCTCTGTCGAAATCGGCCCTTCCTCTCAAAGTCTAAAGTCCATTCCGAGACAAAGCCCAAAGCCCTTGGAAGAAGAAATCAAATTGTTCGATAGATCGAGATCAAGCCCAAAAGCCCTCGACTTCGAATCCGTTCCGAGATCCAGCCTATAACGCCCCTCGGAAGAAATCAAAACAAATCAATTGGATCGAGACAAGCCCAAAACGCCCCTCGAATCCACGACCGATTGAATCAACGGATCCATAGAGATTGGACCCTGTAAATTTATTATAATATAATTGTTGTATTCAATTACCATATTTCTTGTAATTCTGATTTTACAGGAAATAAAGAAATTTTATTGTCTACAATATATATATAATCTTTAAAAAAAATAACATAAAATTTTGAGGTTACATGGAGGTTATATCGGTAGTGGAAGTTGTTTTTTTTTTTTAACAAGTTGAATTTCATTAAAATAAAAAATAGTAACAAAATGAATAATTTTTGGTAATATAAAACAAAACCATATAGTGGAATCTTAAAAGTTATCTTAATGGACATATATTTATAATAGTAAAATTCAAGTCTTTTCATATTCTCAATCTTCCCAACAGCATCTTCAAACTGGAATTTGTAGCAGAGTGTAAGTTAATTCTCAAACAAATCAAGCCTGAAAATTGCTAGGTTCTGAAGCCAAAGAAGCATTAGTTCAAAGGTACTTTACTTTCTTCTTCATCACTTTCTTTGTATTTACACTTACTATAATTGATTATAGTTAAAATAATCTTTTTAAGTTTTTTTATTAGTATTTTTTTAATTTTCAATATGAATAGTAGTTTAGGTAGTTTTGTTTGCATGGTCAATATAGTTAGTTGCTTGCATGGATTACTTCTGCATTTTAGTAGGTAGTGCTTGTTTCTTTGTTTTGCATGGCAGTATAATATGTATAGGTACATTAGTTTTATATAATCTCAGTTTCTTTACCGTTTCTATTTTCAGTACATACATATAAATGTATATGTAGTACACTTTAATTGAAATTTAGTACAGAAGGTGTGCATTTGTTCTTTTTGATTTATAACTATTTTTCAGAAGCATTAGATATAGAAATATATCTGTACAACTTTGGCAAATTTTTTATTCTGTCCAGTATAGTAGTTATATGCATATGTTTCCTCTGCTGCATCTTAAGTCCAGCAACTTCAGTATGCTAACTACTGTTAGAGAGAATTCATAGTGAGACGTTTGGTACATGGCTGGCAAGTGAAGTAAGTTGTTCAAAATTAAATTTAAATTATACTATTAATTATTGATTCTCTTACTTAACCCTTTGTATTGTTCATGTACTTTATAGGCAAAAAGAATTTACATGTAACAACTTAAAGCTTTTAAGTCAAGGTCCAAATGAAGTGGGCAAAGAGTATAAAGGAATTGTAATTAATGGCTTTCGATTTCACACAAAAGATCGTGAAAAGAAAAGAAAGACACAAAATATCTGGTAAGCACATCCAGTTTTTCAAGTAGTAAAGACAATAATCCAATTTTTGGCGATGTTACATATTATAGAATATTGAAGAAGATTATTGAGTTAGATTACTCAGAGGGTAAAAGAGTTGTGTTATTTGAATGTGATTGGGTCAAAAGGTAAAAGACTCAAAGTAGATCAAGATGGTTTCATTTTGGCCAATTCCTCAAATGTAATGCAACAATGCAATGAACCCTTCATTTTAGCCTCCCAAGCTCGAAATGTTTTTTACGTGGAAGATCTTGATAATGAAGGTTGGCATATCGTAGTGAAGACAACTCCTAGAACTACTTATGATAATAGCTCTATCATGTAAAAAACGACAATGTACGTAGATAGAGGTCTGAATAATGCAAAATCATCTAGTGTTGATGAGATTGAGTGGACAAGGGAAGATATTCAAGGGACTACAGTTGATGAGGACAAGGATATCCTTGTTGGAGAAAATACGTAACATGAATTAAAAGTTATTACACATGATCTATCTTTTTTTTTTCTTTTTTATCATAATTCATTTTTTAGTTAATGTTAGTTTGATTTTCTATATTTATTAAATGAAATTTTTATTGCATAAGGATGTGTAAAGATATTATTCATATCAAATATCATTTTATATATCCATGTTTCTATATATCTTGTTTCATGTTTTATTTTTATTTTTATTTTTTTTACAGATGGCTCCCCGAACAAGAAATGACAGACAAATCAATCTTGAAGTGGATCTAACCGATCATTTTAGTAACTCTACTAATCAAGAAATTGATGTGGATGACAATGATATGGGTTTGCTTTCTTACTCACATTTGACTCAATTTAGTTTATTTTTGTTTTATCTGTAAAAATAATTTTGTATTTTATATTTTGAATATTTAACTTATGGATATGATTTTTTAATGAAGAAAATAAATGTTTTGTCGAGAATCAATCTGTGTTGTTGAAAATTTTTGTGAAGATATGACATGTCATATATTCTACTTAGTTATTGTAATTTTGGTGATTATTCCTTCTAGTCTTATCTATTCTTTGTTGGTATATTTAGATGAGTGTATTAGAAAGGAATGTGAGTCTGGCAAGAATTTCATAAATGAGTTTATAATTAGAATGAGACATTGATCTTTCTCTATATATATGTATATATATTACATTTGGTTTAATATAGTTATACTATTATTTTGCCCATTTGTTTATTTATTATTAGTTTTTTTTATTGAACTTGCTTTTATCTTTTGTTTTATTACTATATTAATCCATATTTAGCTTTAATTAATTTTAATTTCTTAGTTTAATATTAGTTTTAATATGCACTTAATTTATTAATTAAACTACTATCATATTGAAGTACTTATAATTTGGTTTTAATTGTTATTTGAAAGTGATAATTCGTTTACCTCTTATTTTTAGAATAATATTGCTTGTAGATTTTTCTTTTAGTTTCATAGTTTTTTAGTGTTTCTTTTGTTTGGTCCTTTGCAATCTAATCTAAAATACATAAAATCACATAATAAGTAAAAATAAAGTCTATGTTTGGTTATTATGTAAATAGTAGTACTCATATCTAGATAGTTTTCTTGTGTTTTTAATACTTTTGAGTTGTGTAGGTGAAACAATGCTAATTGTAAAAGCAAAGAGTGGAGAAACAACAATGAAATCAGTGTGGGGAATACAAGATGGAGTATAATTGAAGATGAAGGCAAATAAATTTGGTCAACCTATTCGGAAGAATGACTCTAAGCTAACTCATTTCTTAGGGACAAGAAATGGTAGATATGCAAGAAATTGTAGATTATACAATTATTGCTTTATATTATGTTATGCACTTTTTTTCATTTTTCATTTATGTTTTATACACACTAATACTATATTATCACTTTTATATTTCCGGAGATATGTGAAGAATTTCCGAATGGATGACTTTTCTTTTTTTTTTCTTTTTGGTGAATAATGAATGATTCTATTCTATGCATTTAAAATGATAGATAATTATATTAAAACATTTGAATATATTTATACTATGGTACATATGAATACATTACAATAGTTACACAATTAAGTGTATCAATGAATATGATAAGATTGAATTTAGAGTATTGCATTAAACACATTAAAATAATGTATTAAAAACTATATCTAAATATTATTAACGGTATACATTGTAGAGTGGTAAAACATAAGGATAATAACACTTAAAGGTATAATATTAATTATATAATGGTACAAGTATAAAGTGTATCAATATTAGATATTTTGTTACATGTTCAAGTGTATATAGATACATATCTTAAAACAATTATAAGTGACAAGAAAATAAATTAATACAACATTTGCATCTGTAACAACATTTGATTATAACATCATAATAACTATATCTAAAATAAGAATATTCAACAATTTTAATAGTATCTAAAACCCAACTTTTAACAACACTCATGAGTATTGTTTAATGTATAACAACATTAACCTATACAACACTTTTTAAAACTTCATTAAAAAAACCGCATCTAAATCTAACAATTACAACACTTAAAGTTGTTCTTACAAGTTGGGGAATTTCAGTTGTCAAATGTATTGCATTGAGTGATTGAATTATTTTTTTAAAAGGGGGATTTAATATTCGAAGTTAGTTTTAAGTTCTAAGGGATGATGGAATTATTTATATAAGTGTTGGATATTTGATTAATTCTAAAGCTATGATATTACTAAATATATTATACTTTTTACACTAGTTATTTATTGAATGATATTTTGGATCTTTTAGTAATTTCTTGAAAAGTTATTGCTTATTTTTAAGTATATTCAAATTGAAAAGGAAAAGTTTCCCCTTTTTACCGAAGTTTTGTACTCATCCCCTCCTCGTACTTTACCTTTTTTCGGGGATGATATATTAAATGAACATGAATATGAGTTTGAGGAGAATAATATTTAGGTAATGAGTCTTTGTTGACAAATTTTAGTAGATATGATATTCTTATAAGTTATTGTACTGGAGTATGAGGATAATCATAAAATTATGTAAAATTTGATTTATTGTATAGAAATTGAATTATAGGATATTAAAAGATAACTTTGTTAACTTTATAAATACTTTTATTATTGTAAAGAAGAAAAGAATTTTGCATTAATTTTGTGATTGGATATGAGGCTTTGCGTCGTAGAGATTTGAGGATGTAGTCATGTTATGTCTTAAATTTAGGATTTTAGTTCATGAACTAGGCCCGATTCGAAGTGTGACAAAATTGGCATCCCTTTC
>JAHSUH010003290.1:0-11163 GCA_025388415.1 Cynanchum wilfordii
AAAACTAAATCTTATCAATAAATGCAAAGACGGAAATCTAAATGCAAAGCCATACTGATAACTCGATTTTATATCGTATTTTTATACATTAATTGTGTTCAATTCGAGTTAATTATGGAGTTAATTGGACTTAATTGAATGGGAAGTACACAAATTCTTTTTGTTTTCGATTTCGAAGTTTCAAGGACCAAAATTGAAGAAAGGAAGAAATCAGGACTAAATTGCAATTTAAGAGTAACGCGTGCAATATCGTGCCACATACGCGCAACACTGTGTCATACAAGTGCCGTGCCACAACGTGCGCAACACCGTGCCGCAACGCCCGCAACCCCGTGCCGCAATGGGCCAAGCACAGTGCCGCAATGGACCAACACCGTGCCGGTATGGCCTAGTAAATGTCCCACATTGGAAAATTTTTGTATTCCAGCCCAACTCACCCCTATAAATAGAGGCATCATGTGCAAGCTTTGGCACACCGGAATCACTCGGAACAAGAGCATTTCCGAGTTCCTAGCCCATAGGAATTTCGTGATAAGCTTTAGTCGACTTTTCAGTTTTCATTTTTCTTTCTTCTCTAGTGTAGGGTTGAGCCTCGACCATAAGGGATACCCTATAGTTTAGTTGAGGGGAGTGGTAGCTGAAGATCTTCAGAGCGGGATAAGGATCCGGAGTACGAGTCTCGACGAGGTCCGGAGGATTAAGCCAATCCGTGGAAGCAGTGAGAGCAACACGACAACTTTCTCTTTCCTTTTCTTTTCGTTCTTGTATTACTTTTCCTTTATATGTTATGATTCTGTGTCCTAGGATTCTCTTTATTTAGATTGATTAATTAATGATTTATACATTTCCGGAAAGGATACGTTTTAATATACATTATGAATTGCTTATTGTTTTACGCTTTCGATTTGATTCTCGTATTGAGTTTATGCTATGAACTTAGGTTGATGCATGATACTACAATAGTTAATTAAATTGACGGTTTGTTAAGGAGACCCGACCATAGGAGAATTAATGAATTGCCGGATTAGGTGTAATAACTTGCATCGACCATAATGAGGTTAGGCAGCCTAATAATCTCGAGTTAGTAATCAATGCAAATCTTAAGATTAACTTATTAAATTCACGACTTAATAATTAATCTACAAAGGTTTAGGATTATTTGCAACGACTTGTATTGAGGTAATCACATTAGATAACTCGGGTACGGTAGTAAGACGATTCGAATTCATAATTGCCTTAGATCCATTTGCAAATTTAACTTTTGAACATTGTTCAACTTAATTAATCATACGTACTTCATTAGAGATCTTAGCTAATTATTTTTCTATTCTTGTTTTAATTATTCTTTGAACAAACATATCCGAATTGAATGGACACATAGGACTAATTCCCCGAACCTTAAAGATTGTCATAATTGGTAGAAACTAACCAGCCGTCACCAACGTTCCCGTGGATACGATATTTATAAATTTAAAATCGTGGTACTCCCGTGTTACTATCCGCATGCGATAGGTACTACTGCCTTAGTTGTGTTTGATTTTGTGACACTGTTTTGTGAGATTATTTGCTTTATATGATACTATATTTTACTCACTCAAAACACACACCACATACTTAAATTCATATTGAGCACATATTAAGGCTAACAAATAAAAGATAGAAAATATGAAAACATCTAATCATCAATGCGTAACAAAAGTAAGTATCTAAATAATAATCTCCATGAATTGAAGACATTATTAGAATACTAACTAAACTAGAAAGCACTTAAAGAAAGTAAAGGAATGAAGATAAAATGATATGAAAATGCAAAACTAACTAAGAAATGTAAAACAACTAAAGAAAATGGAAAACAAGTAAATGACAAGTAATGAAACTAAGGTTAAGAAGAGAAGTAAACTAAACTACTCTAACATAATACCTAAAAATCAAGACAATATCTATTACAACTATCAAATATCATGAAACGAAAGTATGAAAATACATCAAAGAACATGAAATAGAAATCAATGAAAGAAAGAATCAAGTTAGAAAACTAATTAGATCTTATACTAACCATACCTAAGAACTAGTTAGAAAAAGTTAGAAAGATTAGAACAACTATGTCAAGTTAGAAAGTAGGAAAGCAATTACATCTAAATTCTAAACTAAGGATCAAACTACGATATTAAACTAAAAATCTAAGTTAATCTAAAAAAATAAGAACCTAAAGAATCAAAAGCTACAAAAGTAAGAATAAGAAATTCTAAGAACAAGAATAACCAAATCAAATGAAATCTGAAAATTAAACTACAAAAATCATGAAAAACAAGATTCAACTAACAAATCAAATCAATCTAAACAAAATCAAAATATCCAACGATCTATTAAGAAGATCAAAGATACTTCAAGAAATAGACAAGAAAAATCAAAGATACTTAAGATTGATTCCATATAACAAATCATAACAAAATTGATCTATTATATGATTCACACCGTTACTATGGAAATTTTCCCAAAAATTACAACGAATTAAGAGGAAAACATCACGAAACTAAATAATAGATAGTCCCCGGCAACGGCGCCAAAAATCTGATGTGAGTATATATATATATATATATAAATAATATAAATAATCGAATAAATAATACTAAAAATAATAGGAATTCTCAAGATTAAAATAGGATTGTCACTAATAAAATAAACTCAACTAGGCAGAAAACCTATCGAAATAGTTTAGTAAATAAAGGTAGTATTCAGATTTTAATATTTATAAAATCGTTTTCCCCAAGGGGCCTATTCATTTTTAGCGTGGAAAATATAATTAAATCAATTATGAATATGATTTGGAAGTATGAATCAATCATCAAGTAATCCAACCTTTATCAAGAATGATAGGATTGAATTCAAATTCCTAGAAAGCAAAGTAAATGAACAATGTAAAGTAGATGGAAAGCAAGTAATATGGATGGTAGAAACTCAAGGGAAAATCATAGGTGAAATGAAGGATACAAACTACTAAGGGCAAGATTAATCATGAATTAACTATCATAATCTCACCAAATTCAAGTCTAAGGTAGAATTTCTTCCATACGGATCGTGGCAAGAAATTCCTAGATTAAGAACACTTGAATGTTGACAAGATCAAATCTCATATCAATCATCCCGGTTCCGGTCCATCAATAGGAAACCTAATCACATCAACTTGGCACTAATCGTATATCCCGGTTCCGGCCTAACAATTAGTGTTAATCCGAAACCACAATTCCGAATCAAAGTTCAAACTAAATTTAAAATTCAGATCCAAAGCTAAGATAGAAATTGCTATTCGAATTAATAAAACTACAACAATCATCCATGAAAATCAAAAAATGCCCAAAGTAATAAGTAACATAAAACCAACCATTTCTACCTAAGAGAAATGTAGAGAGAAGAGTTCCTAAGGTTGGTAGCTAGATATAAGATAGAAATTACAAAAAGTAATAGAAGTACGGAAACCTCTTCAACTCCCTCCTTTTAAATCTTCTTGTTCTTCTTCAAATCTTCAAGTTGAGATAGTTGAATACTCTCTTGCAAAACTTCAAGGAATTTCGAGGCAACTTCACACAAAGACTCACAAGAGACTCTTACAACTACAACAATGTAGAGAAAGATCTCAAGAGAAATGGAAATTACAAATTATAGATCTAATCTCAAAGCCTAACCAACAATGCTCTAATTGATAATCTAAGTATAAACAAAGCAACCACCCATTCTACAAGCCAACCCCAAATAATGGTAAAAATCCCAATATTTATAGAAAACTGAAACAGGGGTAAAATCGTCATTTTACACAAAAGAATCTGGAACAGAGCATCAATACGGGTGTAGCCCCTTATGCACTACTGGCGTACTGAAGCGGTTAAGGGCAACGGGCGTAGAGCAAAAAGGGCAACAGGCGTAAAATGCAGTATCATCAACACGGGCGTGTTCATAGTCGTGTTCATGGCTATGTTCACCTCTGAGCCCGTGTTCTTGGGCGTGTTCAGCCACCGAGCACGTGTTCTTGGGCGTGTTTATGCGCTATTTTAGGCGGTTATTCTCTAAGGGCATAGAAAACCTTCTAGGGGCGTAGCATACTTCCAAAAACTACATATTTAGACCTCGAACTTCACTCTTTTGATCAATTAGCCCCACGAACTTCCCGAAAACAGAAATATCACAATTAAGTGCACAATTAACATATTTATTTCAATTTACTCTAATAATCCTCAACAATTATGCACAATTACCCTTCCAACTTCACACAAAGACTCGCAAGAAACTCTTACAACTACAACAATGTAGAGAAAGATCTCAAGAGAAATGGAAATTACAAATTATAGATCTAATCTCAAAGCCTAACCAACAATGCTCTAAATGATAATCTAAGTATAAACAAAGCAACCATCCATTCTACAAGCCAACCCCAAATAATGGTAAAAATCCTATAATTTATAGATAACTGAAACAAGGGTAAAATCGTCATTTTACAAGGAAAAACAGTGAATCTGGCATGAATACGGGCGTATCATAGTAGTTATCTCTATGGGCGTAGCCTCCTTCAATCTATACGGGCGTAACAAGGTAGTTAAGGGCAACGAGCGTAGAGCTTAAAGGGCAACGGGCATAGGAGATTTAATATGGGTGTAGTCCTTCCGCTAAGGGCGTAGCCAATCTTTTGGAAAATTGCATTTTGTACCCTTAATTTGTCTTTTTACTTCAATTTTGCCCGAAGTAACCTGAAACGGAATATTTGTAATTAAACCCAAATTCAACCAATTTATCTCAATTTAATACAATAATCCTCAACAATTATGCACAATTGTCCTTCCAAAACATTATCAAATTTATTGTTATCAGTTGGATTACTTGATGATTGATTCATACTTCCAAATCATATTCACAATTGATTTAATTATATTTTCCACACTAAAAATTAATAGACGTTTTGGGGAAAACGATTTTATAAATATTAAAATCTGAATACTACCTTTACTTACTAAACTATTTCGATAGGTTCTCTGCCTAGTTGAGTTTATTATCTAAGTGACAATTCTATTTTAATCTTGAGAATTCCTATTATTTTTAGTATTATTTTATTTAATTATTTTTATTATTTTTATATATAAATATAACTCATCAGCATGTCTCTCAAAGAATTTTTCAAGTGAAAATTCAAGTCATTTCCATTCCCAAAAGACTTAATACTATTCAAATAAATGTTCAAAAGTAGTCCACTAATCAAAACAACCAACTAAGAATAGCTGTGTCAAAAGAGTTTTTCAAGATTTTTCTATAATCTTGCTCGTACCAAGTATCAAGAAGATGAAACAAATCAAATCTCGAGACTTTTAACAATCAACAAATAGTTTATATCATCGGCTAAGCAAATCAAATTCCCACAAAAAGTTCATAAAATAATCTTTTCAAGTAAACTAATCATTTTGAAAAATTCGAAAAAGTTGAAAAATTTAGCAATTTTTTAAAAAATATTTGTAAATTGAGATAAAACGAGCACACACCTACCCCACAACTTGAATATTACAATGTCCTTAGTGTAAAAAGCTAATACCCCACAACTTATTTGAAAAATAAATAAGTGTGAAAAAACTATAAATACAAAACGGGAATAAGTGCGAAAAACTAGAAAAATAAAAACAAGAAAATTTTATTCAAAACGGGAAAGTAAACTATGAACACAAAAGATAATCATATAAATCCAAATAAATTGCCTGGACAATTGTCCCACTTGCATTTTCAGGTTTTGTAGCGAAGCCTATTGATTCCTGTTTTACCTTCAACAAACAATCAAGAAGGATAGAATACAAAACAAAGAAAGAAAGAAATTACAAGATTCAAAATGTCCTACTACAAACGATCTAGTAAAGAAATTAAAAGAACAAGAAAAACAAGATAAATAAATCACATTACCAACAAAACAAGAAAAGATTATTAAATAATGCTAATCTAATAAAAAATAAGGAAAATAAAATGAATTAAATTAATTGAATGAAAGAAAGAAAAAAAAGAATGAAAGAATGATAAAGAAGAACGGAATGAAATGAAAAAGATAGAAAGAAATTTGAAAGAAATAAAAATGGAGGAAGAAATGAAAAGATTTGATAAGCATGCAAAAGGAATTGAATATAAAAGAAAAGGAAATGAAATGCAATAGAACTGAACGAAGATGGAGGAAAAGAATTGAATTAGAAAGTATGCATGCAATCGGCTACTGCCAAAAACAGAGGAAAAAGCAAGGGAAAGTGCAGGGAAAAATGAAATTTCAGTTCTGGAATTTTTGTTATACAGAGTTATACATATGTTAGCTACTGGAATTTTCTACAAAACAGAGAAAATTGCATACTGGAATTTCATAATGAACAGGGCAGTTTGCATACTGAAATTGCTGGAAAAATTACAACAGGGGCAGTAAGGTAGCTTGCTGGAATTTTACACAAAAACAGAACAAAACAAAGCATGCAATAAACTACTGGATTAAATACAAGGCAGCAGTGATGCAAATAAATTGCCACTGCACTGTCTGAAAAAAAATTCAATCGAAAAACAGTGTACAATTGTATATAAAAATCATCTAGCTACTGGAAATTGAAATTAGAACAAAATGACACATGCAATAAGCTTCTAAATTGACCATGCAAATTGTCTACTAAGCTAAATGAAAAGAAATGAACTATATACATACAAACTTAATGCTATTATGTGGAGAGCAAAAGAAATGCAACTAAAAACAACTAACGTATCTATATACTATTATTTACAATACCATGCAAAATGAATTTACAAAGAAACCATGCACGAACCTACTGGAAATAGATAACCTAAATGCCATGCAAAAACAAAAAGAACAAGGAACATATACTACCTACTGGAAATTGGAATACATTATATATACATCAATTCCTATAGTAAAGTGCATGCAAAAAGAACTACTGGAAACTACAAGTTGCAATTAGAGTATATACATATATATATATAAGCCATTCAAAAGCATGCAAAAATGCCTACTGTAAAAACAAAGCATGCAGCACTAATCTATTAGAACACAGTAACCTAAATGCCATGCAAATCTTGCAAAGTGCTACAAAAAGTCATACACTTTATTCTAGCCACCTAGCTATCATGTAATCTATCTAAATAACATGAAGGTCATGCAATCTATATATGCAAACAAAATTTGCAAATTCCATAAGAATAAAATATATATGATTATGTAAACTAAATCTATGAAGAAGCCATGCAAACACGAGAATCAGAAGACATGCAAAAACAAATAGTATAAAATAACTACTGGAATTCAATATAATAGACACAATGAAGTCTTGTAAACTATGAAAATATGAGCCAAAACATTATATGCATATTCATACGAATCTATTAAATCAATTGCAAAGAAAAACGAAATATGCAAACTAACTAAATCATATGCAAAAGCAATTAATACAATATACTTGAAATCTGAAAATGAAATGTAACAAAGCTAATGAAGTGAATTAAATAACTAGACTACAAATGTTGGTCACTAAAATTAACATTTCTTAGAATTAATTTCTAAGAATGTTACCTTATTCAAAAACTAGACTAATCATAACATCTAGGAAGATTAAACATAATTAAATAGTAACCTAAAGATATAATTATAATGAAAAAGAAGTGGTGACCATTCATTGAAGACAAATCTATACAAGCTAAAACTAAATCCTAAAGATGCAAAACAATAGAGCTAGATGCAAACCAAACCTAAATTCATATCAAGCACATAACATCAAACGTAAGTACCTAGATAATAAAAGATAGAAAGTATGAAAACACCTAACATCAATGTCTAACAAACGTAAGTACCTAGATAATAATCTCCATTAATTGAAGATATTCCTAGAGAATTAACTTCTATACTAGAAAGCACTTAAAGAATATAAAGAAATAAATATAAAATGATATAAAAATGAAATACTGACTAAGAAATGTAAGACAAGTAATGAAAATGCAAAACAAGTGAATGACAAGTAATGAAACTAAGGTTAAGAAGAGAGGTAAACTAAACTACTATACTATAATACCTAAAAATGAAGACAATATTTATAACAACTACCCAAGTTAAAGAATTAACATGAAACATAAGCATGAAAATACATCTAAAAACATGAAATAGAAATCTATCAAAGAAAGAATCAATCAAAAAAGTAAAGCTCTAAAGTTATAAGAATGAAAAGTGGAACAAGTTAGAAAACTAATAAGATCCTATACTAACCATCCCTAGAATCTAATTAGAAAAAGTTAGAAAGTAGGAAAAACAATTAGATCTAAATTCTAAACTAAGAATCAAACTAAGATATTAAACTAAAAATCTACGTTAATCTAAAGAATGAAAGTTAGAAGAACTAAAAATTATTTAACCTAATCTAAGGCACTAAACTAACTAAGCTATCTAATCAAGATCAAAAGCAACTCAAGTTAACCTAAATCCAAATATCTAAACTATACTCTAACCAAAACTTCTAAGTAAAATTTTACCTAAGGAATCTAAACTAACCAAAACACTAACTAAACCTAAAAATCATGATACTAAATCATCTAACCTAAGATATAAATCCAAAAATCTATAATCTAAGTAAGAAAAATTCTAAGAAAACGAATTTATATGAAAGGAATAGAAACAAAATACAAGTAACATAAGAAAGCTACTAAAATAAGAGTAAGAAATTATAAGAACAAGAATAACCAAATTAAATGAAATCTGAAAATTAAGCTACAAAAGTTATGAAAAACAAGATTCAACTAACAAATCAAATCAATCTAAACAAAATCAAAATATCCAATGATCTATTAAGAAGATCAAAGATACTTCAAGAAATAGACAAGCAAAATCAAAGATACTTAAGATTGATTCCATATAACAAATCATAACATAGTTGATCCATTATATGATTCACACCGTTACTATGAAAATTTTTCAAAAAATTACAAGGAATTAAGAGGAAAACATCATGAATCTAAATAATAGATAATTCCCCGACAATGGCGCCAAAAATATGATAAGCTATATTTATATATAAAAATAGTATAAATAGTTAAATAAAATAGTACTAAAAATAATAGGATTTCTGATGTGAATTTTGGTTACTATATTTTTAGCATAGATTATGATTGAGATTAATTCAAGGAAAACAATTAGGTTGTCACTTAAATAACCAAAATCTAAGGCAGAGTACCTATCGTATGCAGATAGTAACATGGAAGCATCAACGATTTTAAATTTATAATATCTTATAGACCCAAAGACGTTGACAACAGTTATAAGCAATTATTAGATATGACAGGAATTTATTAACAAAAGTTAACCCTAGGATAAGAATCAATTCATGAGATTGTTGCTAGAACATAAATAGAATTGAAACATACATTGTTTAGGATTCTTATTCAGTTCGATGATTCAATTAGAATGACCATATTCGAAGATGTAGCTTTAAGCGGATCTAAGGCAATTGTGATTAATATTAACTTTACTACCGTACTCGAGTTATCTAATGTGATTACCTCAATACGGGTCGTTGCAAGTAATCCTAAACCTTCGTAGATTAATTATTAAGTCGTGAATTTAATAAGTTAATCTTAAGATTTGCATTGATTACTAACTCGAGATTATTAGGCTGCCTAACCTCATTATGGTCGATGCAATTTATGACACCTAATCCGGCAATTCATTAATTCTCCTATGGTCGGGTCTCCTTAACAAACCGTCAATTAATTAATTATTCAAATTATATGCTCAACTAGATGCAAACCTATATGTCATGGCATAAATTGAATAAGAAACTAAGTTGAAAGCATAAAGCAATAATAATCACAATGATAATCACAAACAGTATCCTTCTCGGGAAATTATTAAAAGCTCTAATTGTATCATTAATAATAAAAGAATCCCATGAGACAGAGATAGAGTAAATAAAGAATGAAAAATAATAGACTTGAGAAGAGGGAAAAGAAAAGTTGTCGTCTGGTTGTCACTACTTTGACGGCGGGACTTGATCTCCGATGTGTGTTTATTATATATAAAAATAATATAAATAATCGAATAAATAATACTAAAAATAATAGGAATTCTCAAGATTAAAATAGGATTGTCACTAATAAAATAAACTCAACTAGGCAGAGCACCTATCGAAATAGTTTAGTAAATAAGGTCGTATTCAAATTTTAATATTTATAAAACCGTTTTCCCCAAGACGTCTATTAAATTCTAGTGTGAAAAATATAATTAAATCAATTGTGAATATGATTTGAATGTATGAATCAATCATCAAGTAATCCAACCTTTATCAAGAATGATAAGATTGAATTCAAATTCCTAGAAAACAAATTAAAAGAAAGCAAAGTAAAAGAATATGGATGAGATAATATTGAATATTTGAAGAACTCACTAAACACATTAGAGAGAGTGGAGGATATACTTCACAACAAAATCAAGTATCATGATTCAACCATCACAATTTCACCAAATCCGAGTCTAAGGATGAATTTCCTCAATACGTGTCGTTGAAAGAAATTCATACGTGAAGAACAACTCGAATATATTATTAAGATTAAATCCCTACTAATCATCCAAGGTCCGGTACATCAATAGGAAAATAACCAAACTAATCTAGCACTAATCGTATATCCAAGGTCCGGCTTAAAAAAAATAACCATGTTAACTAGAACCACAAAATCGAATTAGAGTTCAACTCAAGATAGGAAATCAAATCAAAGCCATAATTGAAATTGCAATTCAATCTAATGAAATCTTAACACGTCTGTTAATAATCCGAGCAAAAACTTGGCCTAAATCAACAGATTTTTCATGGTACATATGAGAGAAGACAACTATTTCCAAAGGATTAAGAATTGTCTTACTTTCAATCTTCCTAGTAACTATGTATGGAAACATAGTATGTAGATAATGAAGGCTTAGATGAATATCTGAAACTCTTGTTGTATCTGCATTATACTCTTTCTATGTAGTTCTAATATGATCCCAATACATTGATGTATTGTCCGAGAATTCTCTTACTGCACTATGATAAATGTATGATGTAACTTCTTCTTGAGTCCAAATTCCTAAATGCACACCAAACTCTTTAGTACTCATATTATGTTCCAAATAAT
>JAHSUH010003291.1:0-10805 GCA_025388415.1 Cynanchum wilfordii
TCAATCTCAATTCAACATGATTTATCGTATACATTTAGTTATATTAACCTTTCTGTTAAGAGAATTAAATATAGATATCTTTAATGGTTTATTCCAACGAAGATTAATACAATTACAATGAAAGAATTGAATCTCTTGATGGTGGACTTAAGGAATTTGACTTTGGTTGACATATTATTAAAGACTAATTAACTTATTACATGACTTTAGAGCGTCTTCGTTATTTTTATTTTGAAAAAAGGTATCATATTTCAACCAACCAAAGATGAACGTCCTATATGGAGATGAGATGTCCACATAGTCTCAAACCTAAAAGATTAAAGTGTATTGGATATAGGATTGGTGTTGATTAAGAGGAGTTTTGGTCAAAGTAGATAGCTGTAAATGACTTATAGTGGCTTGTGGGATTGGAGTTTCCATCACCAGGTAGAGTACGATCTACGTAAGACGCTTGAATATTTTCTGAGTTCGAACTTCAAACAAGACTCATTATAACTATATAAAGTTAAACTAAGATGTTAAACTTTCTTATAAAAATATCACTGTAAATATCTTAATATAATCTTACAAAATATAGATCTAATCGATTATATTAAAATTCAATAAAGATTCAAGATTAAATAAAACTAATATAAACTAGTCTTAAAACAACCATGGTCGCTACACAATGAAAACCAATAGTTAGAAACTCGACTTTCACTATGTGTAATGAAACTAAAAGAAAACAATTAATCAATTTAATATAAAACACCGAGATAGAATGAGAGGTAGAGAGATAAAGGAGCCGCCACTTCTAATTATGGGAAAATCTGTATAGCAAGTATATATAGATAGGTTAAAACTAGAGTTAAATAATAACCGTTGAGTCAACATAATAAGTAGAACGATGTTGTTTTAGGTGCATTATTATTATTATTATTATTTTAAGAGAGACGACTCGTTTCTTTTTGGATTCACTTCTCAACATGTTAGACTCAAGGTTCTATGTTGTAGTAACAATGGGGATGATTGCTTTGAAGTGAATGAGTTCGAGTGAGAAATCTTCCTACTAAAGTGAGCTTTATCGTTGTATTAATGTGTGAGTCATTAATGAATAGATAAAGATGGTCTCTACGTTTACCTTAACTTCTTTAACATTCATAAATAGTAGAAATGTGTCAAAAGTTATATTATGTGACACGACAAGAGGAAAAAAAAAGTTAAAAAGACAAAAAGTAATTATAAAGAGTAACAAAATAATCACAAATGAAAAGAGAGAAGGAATGAATGACAAAAAGAATAGAGGAAAGAATTAGTACACTAGTAAAAACACCTATATAGAAAGATAGATGAGAGTTCTATTGTAGAGAGAATTATATGTTATTATCATGTTCAAAGTGAAGAAGAAAAAAAAGTAGCTGAATTTGTGCAAGAGCCTAGTAAGAACAAAAGAAATTGAAAAAAATATATATATATATTATATTATATAATTGAACCCAATAACCTAGGAAGAAGAGAAGAAATTAAACTCATTATATTAATTAAAGGTAATTGATATTAATTATATTAGATAATAATTTTAATTTTTTTTAAGGTAAAAATTGTTTTATTATTATTTTTTTAAAAGTTATTATACTTCAGAATTTTTTTAATATATATTTGTAACTTTATAATTATTTATATTAAAATTTAAAATTATTGTATTATTTATATTTATTTTTTATTTATATATAAAAAAATTTCTTATCATTCGATAGCATAACCGAATCACTCATATCTATATAAATTAGTGACTTGAGAAACGGTAATTGATAAATGATACTTTGAATATTATATAATTAATACGTAACATTTGTAAAAAAAGTGTAACTCAATTCGTAAACACACTCTCACTTATTACCTGGTCATGTTTAAGTCACATTAATAAAAAGTTAACATTTCTAAAAAAAAAAAAAAAATACTTAACATTTAATTTATTTTTACTTTTAATTTTCTTTTATTATTTTTATTTTTATAAATTTGACAATACAAATATTTTGGGTAAATACTCCTTGTGCCTTTTGAACACAAAATCCAGAATAATGTTATTTTATAATTTTATATTCATTTTCCCCCAAATGTTCCGACCTCTGGCCACTCCAGTTCAGGGAAACCACTGCCGGCATTCCGCCGCTGGCAACATTTGCCTACCATCGTTCATGGAAGCATATTCCACCATAAACCGCTTTCCGCTGATTCCTTTCATGACTCCACTCTGCACAAATCTTCGCCAACCAATTCTCCGCTGCGCTTCCGCTACCAGTGCCAGTACTTTGAAGCTTTTTTCAGCTGCAACATTATCCCTGAACCCCGCTGAAGATCAAACGGCTGAAGAAATTTCTGTATCAGTCACTCGCCAACCACCAATTAGACGAAACAACAGAAGAAAGAAAGCTAATGACGTGGTTGTAGACGCTCAGCTTAAGGAGAATTGGTTGGCTTCAATCTCTTGCCCTTATCATCAGAAAATTAATTCTGATGAAGGAAATTTAAATTCTGAACTGAATGGAGTTGCCAATGCAGCATCAGAATGGGTTATTGGAATCGACCCTGATGTATCTGGAGCTGTTGCTCTTCTAAAACCGGATAATTCTGTTCAGGTAATTAGTGGGTAATGTAGAATATGCATTTCCTAATTCTGTTTTCTTCGCCTGTCCTTTTTTTTTTTTTTTTTTCCTTCTCTTTCTTTCTTTAGTAAATTGAAATATCTGGCCAAAAACTGAAATTGAAAACTGAGGAAAAGGCCATCCTTGAGAGATGTTTCTTTACCTTGATAAATATAAGCTTGAGAAATAACTATTTATGTTTATGTTTATGATGGGAGAAAATTTTATGAGTAGCAAGATTTATTGGTACAAGAACGTGTTGGCATTTTTTAACTAAAAAAGGTCTTTTCTATCAGGAATAAATCTAAGAAGTAAAATGATTTGTGGGGTTGGCCAATTAACTATTTCCCAGACAAAAAGCTGGAGGTTGCAACTAAGTGCAACTTTATGGTTGCTGAAGATTATATATCAATATTTCATGCTTATTAAGACTCATCTTTGTAGGACAAGAATTATTGAGATAAAGGCTACTTGTACTTTTAGTAATCTAGTTTAGAGATAATATGAAAAGTATTCCTAACACTGAAAAGAAACTGCCCCAACTTATCTAAAAGCTTAACTTAAGCATCCAAGCATTAATCAACCAAGAGGCATAGAACAAATGACAAAAGGAATTTTTCAGTTTTACTGGTAACTTCCTTAACAAGGTCATGCTTTTTGGCACTCATGCAAAATTGTATTGAAAATAAAGTTACTTCCCACAAAAACAAAATCCACCATTGAGTGTTTCTTAAATGAAAAACTAACTCCTGATAGAATAAACATGATAGCAACAACCTGATTCCAAAATCTACTTATGTTTGGATTTCAATTTATCATTGGATTTCAACATCAAAATCAACTTCAGCAAATATTCTTTATTTTTTTTTATTTTTCCTCTTCAATCTCAAGTGTGGGGTGATGCACCCCTTTATCACACTAAACTTGCAGCCTACTAGTTTATCTTTCTTCCATATTGGAATTTGACAAACATGATTGTTTATTTTGTTGCTTTTTTTTTTTTTTTTTTTTTTTTTTTTGTCTCCTTTAATATTGTTTGTTTCAGTGGAGACGTGGTAAATTGAAGACCTTTATCTGTGATTTTGTTGGACATGTAGGAACTGCATCTGCATTTTTCTTTATATTTTTTTTTTCCTTCTTCAAAATATCTAGGATATGGTGAACCTGTTTAGATTTTTGACTGCAGTTTGGCATTTTACATTCTAAATTTTAGATTAATTTCTTCTGTACAGTGGGTTCCATATTATAAAAATGTCATCTTTGTTTTTTGAAAAATGGGATATAGAAGTGGTGTATTAGCATTTCTTCCGCTTTAGTTACATGTGTTTACCATATTCAATTCTTTACTTTCTTCGCTATGACAGGTATTTGATTCTCCTTATTTGAAAGTTCCAGTTGGTGGAAGGGCACGGAAGCGTTTAGATGCCAAATCTATTGTTCAGTTGCTTTGTAGTTTTGATGCACCTATTGGTATGCTAATCCTTAAGTCAATTCAGAAAGGGCTTTTATGTATTTGATATTTTCTGATCAAAGATTGTGCTTGGTTTACCATCATGTACTAAAAGTATTTGTGTGTATTCTTGTTTGAATTTGGAATTTTCTTCTCTTGCAATTTTATTTATTTTTAAAAATCTTGTTGAGTTTGAGATCTCTATATAATTGGAACTGCAATAGAAATATTTGCATGTAGTTCTGGAAGAAGCTGTTCACTTTTGGAGGAGAAAGTTTATTATATTTCAATGTCCCGCAGATAGTTATTGGAAGGAGTAAGTTTTTATGTTATTTCATTCCTTTAATATGATATTTGATCGATGAATTTAAGGTTGAAATTATGGAAGGAGTGACTAATTTGACCTTGAAAGTTGTGGATTCCTTCAAAGTTCCACCTTATATGGGTTCATGAGTATAGGGTCCTAAAGAGTGTAATTTAGATCATTGCCTTGAATGCTAGCTATATGGAAAGTTCATTTGCATGTTGGAATTTGTGCAGCCTTCCTGCAGTATAAGGTTCAGTTATTTCAAGGACATTGTCTGATGTGAACCAGATCCCTGCCACTCTTTTGAGTGCTAGAGATGCAAAGAAAAATGAGTACATTGCTTTTCTTAGAAAGTATCAACTTGTGAACATCATTTTAGAATGAGTTCCGTGCATTCAATCCTATAGATAGAAGAAAAAATACAAATTGGAGTTGTGGGGGGAGGAGAAACCACATACTTGCATGAAAATTATCATTATCTTGTAGCAGTTAAAGAATTTTAAAACTCTCTCATTTATTAGGAAACAACCTCTGTTTGTAAACCTGATGTAGAAGCAAAAAGGGCAGGTTGAGCAATTTATTTATTTCTTTAGGATATTACTAATATCATTTAGTATTTCATCTTATGTCCAAACTAAAAGAGAACAAAACATGATGGGTAAACAATAACAGGATAAAAATCACTTCCCTGGGGTGGAGTTGAGGAAAGCTTGGAGATGGGAGTGAAGTAGGACCCTAGAGGGCTGAACTTTTTGCATTTTTTCAATAGATAAATGGAAGATATCCCACTTTCTTGATATGATAGTATTAAGGGGCATACTTATCTCCATTATCTTTCAACCAAATGAACATATATGCTTTAAAGTGATTCTCAACCATGCTTGTGTCCTGAACTCTTTCTTCTTAGTTTATAAAATCTTAAACTGGTGAATAGTATTTTCTATGCTATTATAGCCTAGGGTATCAGTGTGGATCCACAAGTGAAAAACCATAATATTGTTTGGTTGAGTTATTTTTGTTTGTTTCTATTTTAGTTGTTTTATCATTTTTCACTTACAGTTATCAAGCTGAAATATACATCTCTAAGTTCAGCTTTTATTATTTCAGGAACTACTGCATATTTGGAGCAATCTATTCCATATCCAAAAGACGGTAAGCAGGTTAGCAAATACTTGAAAACATAGATACTCTTCCCTAGCAGTCAGTTTTATTGCATATTAATCATATCATGTTAAAAGATGATTATTAGTCTCTATTTTTTTCTGTGCTAATTTATTTTTATTTATGTACTTATCCAGAAAGTATTACTTACTATTGGTGGCTTTGGTTTGGCAAATTAATGCTTAAGCAGGCTTACAGGAAAACTTGAAAAATCTGTCTTTGTTCATATGTTTACAATTTTGGTTTACCTGTATAGGATTAGCTAATTCCACCTCTTTCTAATGTCAATAACTATGCTGTCAAGTGATTTAATATATATATTTTCTTTTTTTTTTCTTCTCTTGGGAGGGGCTGGGGAACAAAGCAAAACGTTTCCTTGAGAAATATTTACCAGGTCTTCCTTTTATCCTCTTTTCAATCATTTAAGATAAAACCTGTTCTGTCATTTTTCTGGCAAACCATTCAGAAAGCACTATGTTAAAGGCAGTTTTCATGATTTCTATATGATCTTGGTGGCAGATGTTCAAGATGTGCTAGTTTATATCATGCATTCAATTAATCTTCCTTGTGATAGTTCATCTGAATGAGTTCTCTATTGCATGAAGGGATGGTGGAGTAGTGGATATGCATATGGCCTCTGGATTGGTGTTTTAGTTGCCTCTGGATTTTCAGTCGTTCCAGTGCCAGCATTGGTTTGGAAGAATGAGTTTAAGCTCTCAGGGAAACGTTTGTGTAAGGTTCGCTTGATGCTTCCTACGCTATTGGACTCTTCTACAGCCTTCACTGAATTAATTCTTTTCTAAAGTATGGGCACTATTTAGATTATTACTTATTTGGTTTCGCTAAAACTAGCACCCTATAGATTTCCATCTAATTGAAGCAGTAACAAATTGGTTATTGAGTTGGCAAATGTTTACCTTAAGATTATTTTGGGTCAAAAGTAATTCATAGAGTTATGAATGATGTATAGTTAAGTCATCAATTTTCTTTTGCATTAGTGAGGGCTTTTTGTTATTATTATGTTCGATGGATAAGCATTTGAAATCCTTTTCAACTGGGAATGCGAAAGTGAGCAGTGTATTCTATTGCTTGTCATATTTTGAGCTCTAAGATGGAATAAGTTAGTGGTAATGTCACCATGCTTAGTGAAATTTGAGGGTTCTCTGAGTTATTAAATGCCTTTTGATTTAGAAGTTATGTGGGATATATATAAAAATTATCCTGAGAAATTTTCCATAATGTGACCTGTATCCCTTGGGTTTTGAATTCTGGAAGAAAGCTTTACTTGGTGCTAGCACTTGCTTGGTCCAGAGAAATTAATAATACAAAAGGAAATAGCTAAGATATCCATATTCAATGATCACAAAAAATAATTTTCATAACATGGAGGTAGGCAGCTTATATGTTGGACATAGAAGAACTATGATCTCATGTAATAACCTAGGACAAAGTCCAAGGTCTGAGTACTTGAATTTTGATAGTTGAGGGTGATTCAGAAATAAATATGATGTAGGATAAACAATTCTTACGTAATTATGAGATTACTGTGCAATACTAACTCCTTCAAAATTCTTTGATTTAATTCCCTGCAGTTTTTATGGCTAAATATGTCTGATATTTTGGACATGTGGCATTCTAGGCAATAATTAGAGTTGGGTTTACCATTTAAGAAAGTCATGAGATAAAGACATGTCTGTATCTACTATTTCAAATCAACATGCAGGATTCTGGGAACTCCCTGCCTCTTTTTCTTTTTGCTTGGAGCCCAGAGTATAGTGCTTGCAATTTCGGCAGTTCTGATTTCAGAGTTTTATGGGTTGGTCTATAGGCAGGGTATGTGGAAACTTTTATCATGCCTTAATTGCATAACTTGGATTTCTGTCATGACTAGCTTGGATCATGCTATGTAGTATTGTTAGCTTAACTTTTGTTGCTAGTGTTAAACCCAATCAATGAAAGATCCCCCTCATTTCTTTCCATTACAAGCACCACATGACACTCTCGTCTTTGGGTTTTCCATCATATATCCATGCATAGATAGATAGGTACAATCTAGTGAATACTATATCTTTGCAGGGAAATTCATCACTACAAACGGATGCATCTTTGTTATTCTCTTTATCTTGTAGATGCATAATTGTAAGATATGCTACTAGTTGAATCACATTATTTAATTGCTTCTAGCAACTATGCTTGCAATTTTAATGCTGGTTTATGCAAATTTTTGTTACCTAGCTCATATAACTAAAAGAAAAAAAAATGAACAGGATGATAGCAGGGAGGCTGCATCCACGATTTTCCCCTCTATGAGTTCCCTTCTGAAAAGAAAGAAAGATCATGGTTAGTTTGCTCCTCATTTATTTATTTTATTGTTGGGTTTCTCTCTTCAATGATTTAAATATAAAAACAAATATATTTTCTTGTCTCTTCACTGTTTTTGAGGGAGAACTAGAGGAGTTGGTGGGAGGCTTGGGTGACTTGTTGATTATAGCAGTATCACACTGAAGAGTTCTTTTGCTTATGTAGAAATAATTGCACAGATATTGCCCTCGTGGACCAAATATATTCGTAGAAAAGGAAAAAGAAAAAAAAAATCTAAAAATATTCAACTCTTTGATCTATGTTGACTTGGTCTGTGAAAGTATTTTTCCCTTGTCCTAGTTGAATAGGAAAGCACCCTTGGCTTCCAAGCTTGTATGTTCACCACTTTCAAAAAAAAAAAAAAAAAAAAAAAAAAAAGGAGGACAAAAATTATTGGCTCATTATCATGTAATTGTTAGATATCACCACTATACTTGGTAGTTTTGAGTGGATCACGAATATTTTGGAGGTAGATAAATATTGATCAGCAATTTAATCAACTATAATGTTTTTGTGCCTTTAGGGTAAAAAGGATGGTGTGATATTTCTATAATTATTTGGACAATATCCCACTAAAGCATTCAGATTTTCTTGTTCATTTCCAACAACCGGATTGAACCAAGTAATCGAGGAATTATCAGTTGGGTCCTTGGCTACTCCTTTTGATGAGAGCCTTGGAGAGATTATCTCTAGAAGGCACTGCCAATGAAAGTATTACTGACTTCATTATATTATCCAAATTATTGTTATTTTTTTTAGGTCGTGCAGAGGCTTTGCTTATTGCTGCTTATGGCAAGGGCCAGAAACTGGATTCAAACTCCTTGTTCTTTGCTGATAAGAAACTTGTTGATGGCTTATAAGGTATCCTTTGTGATTCCTGGTCCATCTCCAATTTCTTGTCTAAGTACTTTCCATGCATTTAGCCGCTCTGCTCCCTTCAACAGAGGGGGAAAAAAAAAAAAAAAAGAAAAAATTGAGGAAAGAAAGTGTGTTACTGGTTGAATAGATTGACAAAGAGATCTCCAGTTGTAAAGATCCAATGACATACAAATTCATGGGGTGTGGGGGTGGCAGATTATGTCAATATGACTATTATTTATTTTGGGGATTTGCTTGGCAAAAGGAAATGGTAGGTCTAAAAACTGGAGACACAGGAAAAAGCTAATTCAGCTGTTGTTGTAGATATATGATTATGTACAAAGCATATTTGTTCCAGATCCCTTGAAGTCATAAATGTGATGGAATAACCCTTGCTTTCACAAATTCCTATTTCATCCCATAAGAAATTATGATTTATCCTTTCTAGCTGCTCCACTACCATTAGAATTGAAAGTTTTGTTATTTGCATTATATACACCAAAACTGAAGAGCCAATTTTTCTAATTAGTAGGCATCTTTTCTAGCCACTTAGCCTCTTTGGATCCTTGTCCAAGATTGAGTTGTATTAGCCTCTTTTGAGGTGCAATCAATATTGAACTTTTTTTTTACTCGGTATTATTATCAATTAATTCACAACATTTAGCTAAAATTGCGATATAATATCGTCTCTAGCATGAAGACTTTTCATTTAACAAATCTAATGAGAGACCTAATTAAATTAAGCTAGGGGCTCCTAGCAGGGAATTCCATTGCTAGCCCAAGATCAGTATTTGCATGCCCAATAATGGTGATTTTACATCAGAAATAATTGGCCAAGATTTGCTGAGGAAAAGGAGCTGATTGCACCTCAAAAGCTTAAAATGCAGCTCCCTTTTTCTTTTTGGTATATCAGAAAAATTAAATGGAATTTTGATTGAGCATAGTCTATTATTTGTATATGGGTTGAACACGTACATATCTAGTCCATTGAGTTGAGGATTGATTAGCTAATTGATTGACAAAAGGTTAAAGGTTATCTTCTTTTGGATTTTTTGGATTTGTTCTAAAATTACTACATATCTCAAAAAAAAAAAAAATTAGAAGTATTTTGGCTAGACACAATTGAATAGTGTATTGTGAAGGTTACATGAATTATTCATTCGAGTAAGAGTTGAATTTCCCTAAGCTAAGTAAAAGTTGGACTCCGTAAACTTAAGTTGAGTCAAATTGGCTTCAAACTCCATAGGGCTCCTTTTATCGAGTAAGAGTTGGATTGTATAGAGGTAAATTGAAACAAATTGGCTTCACTACATTAGATCAAATATAAATTAATCAAAATATTGATAGTTTAATAAATAAATAAATAAATAAAAACATAATAAATTCACCCTTTATTTTATTTTTTTAATCTCTCTTTTTATGCCACCGACTCTTGCTTTTTTAATTATTAAAACTTTTTCTGCTGTAAAATTGCCCCATCTTATACTTGGTTTGTTGTTCCAAATAATTAGTCACCAAGACCAAAATAAATAAATAAAATAAAATAATAATTAGTCACCCAAATTGTGCACCTTTATTGGACATTGTACAAAAATACCTTTATTTTTTATTTATTTTTTGTACTATTCAAATAATTTTCATTGTTTTACTCAAAACATTTATTTCATAATTTATATTCATACTAATAATTTTCACAAATAATTAAACTATTTTACAAAGTTCATTCATGTGACTTATCCCCTTTCCATCCCAAAATGAAATATTAAGACCAAAGTTTTATTTACAAGATTGTCGAAATTTTTAAATAAATATATTAAAACAAATTATAATTAAACATTTTAAAATAATTATATACTTAATTTTAAAAAGAAAAACTAAATAAATTAGTTAAGATTTTTAAAAAGAAATTTTGTGAAAGAATAAAAATAAAAATTAGCCGTTGGATAAATCTGTCTTCTTCAAGTCTTAGAAGCACAAAGATTTTTAAGATATATATTTCTATTATTTAAATTAATTGGTTACATCATTCTAGAAGCAACGAATT
>JAHSUH010003292.1:0-53950 GCA_025388415.1 Cynanchum wilfordii
GATAATTTATCTATAATATCATTAATTTCCATAGATTGAAGAGGAGGTATTGGTGGAGGTAAAAGTGGATTATCTAATTTTTTGATTACATAATTAAGTTTGAAACATACGAGTTCTAAGAGACATTTCATGGTATTATGTTGTCTTATCAACTGTTTATCAAAAAAAATTGCTTGAAATATGACTAGAATATCCCTCTTGGGTCTTCTTGATATTGTCTTTGTTAAATCTAAAGCTCGTTGGTATTCTTCGTATTCATGAGAGTATCAATTGTTTTATTTCTTCTAAAAATTTATGAAGGGAATCTATCCTAATTCTTATTTGTTCTAAAATTGTGTCCTGGTTAGATTTTATGTTATATTTTGAGCTTGGATAATCTGAAGACCTAATTTTTGCATATATATCATTATTTTGAGATTTTATATACTCTATATTTCCTAATTTTTCTATTACTAATGTTTGTATTTTAATTAGTCTATCCCTAATATTAAATATTATTTGGTCATTAACTTGATTAATTTCTTCTAATTTGCTGCCTAGTGTAATTATTAAATCTACTATAGTATTTAAAACAAGTTGTTCACAATGAAAATCATGTGCTATTTGTAGGCGACTGGATTGGAAATGACAACGTAGCTTATAATTTTTACTTAAATTACGAATAACTCTATTGTAAGCTTCCATTTCTAGATCCAAATATTCAATTCGTTTAATATTCATTATTTAAATAATCCTTTTTCTTTTTGGAGTATCTAATTTTAGTTCTAGGATTTTTGATTTCTTAATTAAACTAGAGACTATATTATCTGCCCAATTAAAAACTACTTGTAATAATTCCTCATTATTGTGTATTGCTATGATTCTATCATTACGACACCTATTTAATTCATTACCTAATTTTTGCTTAAGATCTATCATTACATTTAAATTTGTACTATCTAAAAAAGTAATTCCTATTACGAGATGATAATTATTTTGCATAGTATTATAATAGGAGGAGTGGTAACTGATATTTAAAGGAGGGAAAAAGGAAGAAAGATAACTGATAGTATTATTCTTTTACTTATAGTATTAGTCTGTTTATTCTTTTACTTATAGTATTATTCTTAAGATTATTTATTTCTTTGTCACTAGGTGATGTAACAAATTCAAAACTTACGTCTTCACCTAATATTTTTGTATGAACTCCCCTTTTATCTACAGTGAAAGGATATATTTGTGTTAAAAAGGATGTTCCTAAAAGTATACTGTGTTAAGTCTTTAACTAAGATAAATGTATTTTTAAAACAAATTATGGCATTAAATAACTTATATTTAACAGCTAATTTAGATCCACTAGTTGAATTTAGTCTTTCTTTCGGTTTTTCAAAATATCTTGTAGGAATTTGTCCTTCTTGTATACAGTTTTGATCAGCTCCACTATCAAGTAAAGCAACTGCATCTAATATAAATTCATTTTTAATTTTAATTGATATGTGTATGTACCATCTTTCAAAGTTTACTCTGGATAATAAAGAAATATATTCAGTATCTTTTGTATTAAGTTTTTCAATTAGTTGATCTTCTATATCTTCAATTATTCCCTTTAAATTATCTTTACTTTGTTCAAGATTAGTTAAAACTCCTACTTGAAATTTGAGTTCCTTTAATTCTTGTTTTAAATGATTTATTTCACATTGCAGATCACTAATTGTAACTTTACTTTCTTTTTTAAATCTATGAGAAATTTCATTAAAACTAAAAGGTTCAATTTGTTGGGGTTGTGGTGTCAACCCAAGTCCCATATTGGAATATTAGGCAAAAGTTGTCTAATATATAAGGAGTTTCACCTACTCCATTAGTATGAGGTCTTTTGAGAAAGTCCTAAGAACAAACCCGTGAGGGCTTAGGCCCCAAAGCGGACAATATCATACTAATGTGGAATTAGGTGAGGAGACAGCCCAACCCGATGAGAATAACGGGCCCAACACAATTTTTCGTTCATGTGTTTCCGTAAGTATTAAATCTTTTAATTTTAATAAATATTCCATCTTAATATCTTTATCCTGAATTTTATCTATTAGTTCTAAAAAGAATTGTTTATATGTTGAAGATATAACATTTATACTTGGATAACAAATACCTATTTTATTTATACAGTCTTCATCTTCAATTTCAGTATCAGTTGTATCTAACAATTCATTGACTTGAATATCTTCTTCAAATTCTTCTGAACTAAGGATATCATTATCAGTTTCTTTTTGATCTATTAATTCTAGTATCTGCTGTTTATTTTTATCATCAATTTCTAAATTATTAACTTTTTCTTTAATTCTACAATATTTAGTTGTATGTCCTATTTTTCCACATTTAAAGCATTTATACTTAGATTGTGATTTAGAATCATTTGATCTAAAATTTCTTTTAGAATTTTTTGTTGATCTATTTGTTGATTTAGAAAAGGTCTTGTTTGAAGGCTTATATTTCGAATATTCTTTATAGATGGGCACTAATTTTTTCTGTTGTAATAGCAAATTGATCACAAAATCCTCCTAATTCTTTAGATAAAGATCTATTCTCATGTTGTATTCTATTTGTTAATTTTATATCATTACATAAAGCTAAACCTGTAGTATTTACAAAATTAATAATATCACCATAAGTCATAGTATTATAAGGAATTTCTCCATTATAAGCTTCTCTAATTTTACTTCTAACTTTATCAGCAAATAACTTTGGTAAACTTGCTAAGAATCTCTCTTTCCAAAATTGAGATCCAACATCATGTCTAATCATCAATTTATTTAAAAACATATCTTTATACCATCTAAAATCATGTAATTTCAGACATCTTAAATTAATTAAAATTTCAAAACTTCTTTATTGAAATTTTTCAGGATTTCCTAAAAAATGTTTACATATAGCATATATTAATGTATTTGTTGCATCTTGTATATTTGTATATGACGTTGCTATTAATCGTGGTTGAGATGTAGATTCAGAGGCTGTTGTTAATAGTAGTTGATTTAATACTTTGTCTATCCTCCTCAGTTAACATATTATCCCATCATCCTTTAATCATTCCAGTAAATCTGGAAATAATCATTTCTGCAGCTTCCCTATCTGATTTTCCTATTGACTTATGATATTGCTATTCCCATTTCATTCAACAAATTATATATTTTTCTTTCTGTTAATCCATCCAAATTTCAATCATATAATGTATCTGGATTATAATTAAATTGACTTCTTTCTTCTTCAAATTGAGTATCTGGAAATGACTGGATAAAAATTCTTGGTTTTATGATATGTTCTTCCTATATATCGTTTTTGATTTTTTAATTTATTAATACTAAATGTAGTATCTTCTTCGGCGATTTCATCATTAACTGTATTAATATTCTTATCCTTCTCTATATTCAAACTTTCTAAATTTTTAGTTATTTCTCTTAAAATGGCACTATCATTGTTTATAGTAAAAGAATGACCATCTTCTAATCTAAATAAAGGTTGTTCTTTTTTGTGTGGTGGTGTAATATTTGTTGTAGTATATATTTTATCCATCTTTTGAGTTAATTTATATAATTTTTTATTTGTATAATTATTTTGTTGATATATCTTATCTATATTTTTGGGTATTGTTTTGAAAGAGCTAGCTTTTACTTGAGTTCCATTTATTTATGAATTTATTTCTTCTAAAGGTAGATCTTGAATATTTTTTATTTCCGGAGTTTTGTAACATATTTATTTCATTATTATGCTTTTTCCATTGTTGTTGGTTTTTTAAGTATCTTTCTAACCACGCAAAGAATTCAAGATTTATGTGCAAGGAATTCATTTCTATATACCAAAGAGTTCGTATATACTCTCTCTCTCAGAGCGAAAATTTGTTAAAAAACCAAGTTCTTTTGGATTCATTTTGAGGATTATAAAACCATTTTCTAAATAAGGCTTTATCTATCTCCCAATTAGGATTAATAATCATGTTTAAAGAAGGTGGTAAGTCAAGTTCCATTTGACTTGGTGTAGGATTATAATCCGAATCATTATCGAAAGTATTTTTAAATGAATAAGTATTTTTAACCCCTCTCTCTATAAGCTTTTAAGTAGGTATAAGTTATTTAACTCGATTTAACACTTTGCAAAAGGATTATGCTAGTGGATTTTTATGAAAACAAAAAATTCTGAAAACCGACAGCCTCAAACCTTTTTCAAAGTTGATTATCTTAATCTCTGACACTCGGTCTATAGATCACTTCCTCAAAGTACAGTAATTTTAATGGTAAACACTATTACTGAAACTTTATTGAGAAGCCTGCTAAGTAAACATGGTTTAGAACCCGTCAATTGAAAGTTTGCTACTTAATCCCAAAGTATGTAAATCATTCCAATCAAAATATAAATCAAATCAAGTGATTAAATTACCTGAACATTAGCTCCAGTAACAATATTTGGCTTATCATACGGTTTGCCTTCTGCCTTTCTCTTAGCCTGCCATTTTCTCTTAAAAGCAAGGCCTGCAAGCATTATTGCCTCTGATGATCCAACGGTTCCTACTCCAATTGCTGTCTCACCATCACCAACAGGGGCATGGAAAAGATGGGCTATCATATTCACACATCGGTTCTGCAAAAGTAGTGATCATAATGGGAACTATATATAATATGAACAAATATGATTACCTTGTAACTCTCTTATAAAGACAACCACTACATGTTTCCATCATTCAATATTGTATTACTAATCAGAGGAACAACAAGGAGTCAGCGGTATATTGCTCAACAGGAACCAAAAAAATAATAATAGAAAATACACTTCAATTTCTCCAAACATATAGTTATGCTACCACATGAAATCCTGGAAAAAAATTGATATCACCGAAGCAAAGGATGTACATACCTACACTTTTAATAATACTCACAAATATATATACATATATATTGGATTTGAATTATTTGACCAGCACTTCCAAGTACAATATAAAGTTTAATTTTTTTTTTTCCAGGTAGTAATCATTTTACTCTGATATTTTGGATTCATACCCAGCCTTTTTCATCTGTGGTTTATAGCATAAATTAATAAATTCCTGAAAGTGATGAACAAAATGACATGCGAACTTAAGCAAGCTATCACATCTTGAGTGTACTCAGACTCTCAGAACCTTAAAAGAAACATGTGAATGGTGCATAATATAAATGTTTCAGAGAAAAGAAACACGGTATTTATCTTAAAAGGCATCGATTTATTTTCTTTTTAATGTCACTAGAATGGAAGAGTTTTTTTTTTTTCCCCGGGGATAAATAAACCTTAAAAAAAAAAAAAAGGATAGGCTTATATCTGAAGTATGCTGACGAAGAAGGCATGATAAAGAATAATATTCGTATCTCGAAATACTTTTCATTTTGGAAGGAAAAGGTGCAATGATATTCCCACTGTTCAATCATATAGGAATCTATTCACTTTATTCTACCAAAAGGTTTTCTTGATTAATGGAAAAATTTGTTGAGGATAATAAAGTAAGAATATCAGAAACAGGGGAACCAACAGGGCCACAGAGTTTCAGTTCTGTAGGAAAATTCTATATGTAGAAACATTTGTTTAACTCAGTTATTCACTAACTAATTATAAACAAAAACAAAGCATCTTGAACATCAATAATTATAACATAGAACACCACGAAAAAGACAAATCACAGGACAAAAAAAAAAAAAAAAAAACACTGAAGAACATTACCATAATAATCCAAATCATTTACTACCTGAAGTTCAGTGGTAACCGGGTACTCATCCATATCAACATAATTCTTGTTAATGGAAGACATGATTAGATTATCACACTCAGGCTCCATCCAAGTAGTGACAAATGAAGCCAAGTTCAACCTTGGATTTCCATCCAACATCAACTCATCACTCACTATCTGATAAGCTGCTTCCTTAGGCATAGAATTTTCAGGCATCTTGAACCTGCAAAAATCCCCCCACACAGGTTACACTTTATTTGAAAACACCACTAGAATCATATATTTCTGTGTTACATCGATTGATCCTCTCACGATGTTGGATGATCACAACACAATAATCAATAAATGAGGATTTCTTATCCCTATTATGTTAAATCAAAATAAATTATTATTAAAATAATAATAATAATAATTAAATTTACATATCTCTATCTCAGTGTAGGCAATCATAAATATTTTATAACAAACTTCCAATATATACACAATAATCAATAAATGAAGACTCAAAATCTCTAGAAAACTGCTACTAAGCTATAGGAAGGATAAATTTATCCTACTTAAGACCAAGTAAATAAATAAAAAAAAAAAAAAAAAATCCCAAAAGATACTAAGATATTCTCCTTAAACAAACAAAAGATGCTAGAAACAGTAACAATCAAATTTCCCCAAAAGAGGTCAATTGCAAACCTGGGAAGAGGTGTTCTGCAATATCTGGAGGCAAAAGTGGAGCACAAGTTTTCTCCCGAGTCAGAAACAGCGGATGCGATCATCATTTTTTCTTTTCTTTTCTGCTACTAAAACTGCAAAATCTCTTCTATTCGTGAAATTTGCAACTGATCAAAAACGATAAAGGAATTAATATTCGGTTTAATATTGGCAGACAGAAGTGAAAGGGGGTTGATTGATTGAAAAAAGGCAGAGGCACTTAGAAAGAGGCACGTAGTTTATTTTTTTTGGTGGAGGACGTACTTCATTACTTTCTCTACTTTTTCCTTTCCTGTTGGGTTTTATGGCGGTTTTCGCCGACGGACACTTGTAACTCAGTCGAGTGATACATTTGTATATGTCTCTAGTCTACTATTTGAATTTTGGAAAGGAATATATATATATATATATATATATATATATATTTATATTTTAAGTAATAACATAACTATCAAAAAAAAAAAAAAAATAAGAAAAGTAATAACATGTATTTTTTTGGATTCCTTACTATTTAAAGTCCAAATTTAGTTTGGATTTAAAGTCCAATTTTTAATTGGACTTTTATTTCCAAACATGTTTTAAAATGTTTGACTCCAAAAAATAAACAAAACTCTAATTTAAGTTTATGTAATGGAAATTAGAATAATTGATAAACTTAGTTTCAAATAAATTTATGTTTTTGGCAAACTGAATCCTAAATTTTTTTTTGACTTCTAAAGTCCCAAACTTTTTTACATTAAACAAAGAAGGTCCTTTTTCATAAATTTCATCAATTATTTTTTTAAAATTTCATCAAATAAAAAAGATTTTTACATAATATTATTTGGGAGAAATTTGATCGTCTTTTAAGGTTTCCGTTGTGATGTATTTCCTCCCATCAAGTGGTATCAGTGCCGACGATTTTGTTTCGGAGTAAAAATGGAAGCTAACACAAGTAGAATGGTGAGTTTAAATGGTTCTTGATGTGTGCGTTAGTTAAAATGATGTCTAAAGCATTAAGTTTATTTAAACGAAACTTAGGTGATATTAATGAACTAAACTCCGAAAATAAGGAAATTGAATCTACCTCTAAAGTAAATACTGTAGAAATAAATATTTCTAAAATTGAACAAGATTTACATAATTGGAATACACCTAAAATTAATGTTTCAACATTTTATAAAAAAGGATCCTTTGATATGTTTGCAGATTATGCGTATATTATAAGGTAATGAATACATTAGCTCCTAAAGCTAAGATTGTTTCTAAATTATGAGAATCTTTATTACTTGAATCTAATATGGAACATACAAATACATATATACCAAGGACAATACCTTGGAATGAATTATTAAATAATGACTCAAAATGGAAATTAGAAAATATGACAAATCCCATGAACAGAATAGAAGATAAGATAGAACGAGAAAGATTATCAAATATAACAGAATATAATAATGGTTCTGTAGAAATTAACTTTAATAAAAGACAATTTTCTAGCAGATTTTCTGCTTCAACTTCATATAATGAACTTGAAGATAAAACAAAATTACATAGTGTAAATTTTGATAAACCAATACCTCAACCTATTTATTCATTTAAAAGATCTTGAAAATGGTATCAAAGCTAAGTTTTATTAAACAAACCCTAAAAGCTTAACAAACCCTTAGATTAAAACAAGATATATTTTAGTTTTGAAATAAAGCTTTATATATAAAAGATAAGTTATATATAAAAATACTTAGCTTTATTTTAGATCATTTATTTCCTTTTGTAGATCATTTATAGTTACTTGCTTAGATTTAAATTTATCTCGTTACATCTTTAAAATTAAAAGGTTTAATTTCATGTTTATGAATATCAGTAATAATCATATCTTTTAATTTTAATAAATATTCAGTTTTAACTTCATTATCATCTATTTTATCTATTAATGTCAAAAAGAATTGTTTATCATCGCAGGAAATTACATTAATATTAGAATAACATATTCCTATATTATTTACACAATTATCTTGATCACTTTCATTACTAGAAGAATCAATTAATTCATTAATTTGTTCATTATACTCTTCATCTCGAACTAGCAATATCATTATCGGTTTGATCTTGATCTATTAATTCAAAAATTTGTTTCTTATATTCATCGTCTATGGCTAAAGTATTAATTTTATCCTTTAAACGACAATATTTAGAAGTATGTCCGATTTTTCCACATTTAAAACATTTTAATTTAGAATAATGTCTAGGACTATCCTTTTGTTCAACAGGTTTCTTAGAAAATGTTTTCTTATAAGGTTTCTTTGAATAAGTTTTAGAGTAATGTTTATACTTAGGTTTTGAATAGTTTTTATATTTAGACTTATGTTTTCTAACTTTGTTTGAGGGAGCACTAATTTTTTCAGGATTTATATCAAATTGTTCACAAAAACCTCCTAGTTCTTTAGATAACGTATGATTATCATTTTTGATTCTATTAGTTAGTTTAATATCATTACATAACGCTAAACCAGTAAGATTAACATAATTAATTAAATCTCCATAAGTTAATTGCTCATAGGGGATTTCATTAGAATAAGTTTCCTTTAATTTCATGCGAACTTTTTCTGCAAATAGTTTAGGTAAACCGGCTATAAACCGTTCTTTCCAAAAATTTGATCCAGCATCAGGTCTAATCATTAGTTTAGTTAAAAACATATCTTTATACCATCTAAAATCATGTAATTTAGGACACCTTAGATTAATCAAAATCTCGGAACTACGTTGCTGAAACTTATCAGGATTTCCTAAGAAATGTTTACAAATAGCATATATTAATGTTGTTGACGCATCGGATATTTGGGTAAAGGTCATTTCAACAGAAGTAGATTCAGGTTTTACAATTTGTTTTTTAGCTTGCAAAATTTGTTGTTTATCTAAATCGGTTAATACATGATCCCACCAGCCTTTTAGTAAGCCAGTAAATCCACTAATTATCATTTGTGTAGCTTCTTCATCAGTTTTTCCGTGTGATTTATAAGTTGCAACGGCTATGCCTATTTCGGTTAAAAAATTATATATTTGCCACTCGGTTAATCCATCTATATTCCAATCATATAATTCTTCCGGATGAAAGCTAAATCTTTCACGAGTTTCTTCAAATTGCATATCCGGAAAAGAAGGTCTAGGATAATAGTTTTTCGTCTTATGATAAGTTCTTCCTAAAGTAGTTTGTTTAGTAGATTTTAATTTATTAATGTTCATATTATTGATACTTATTGTTTCTGATTCATCTTCGGATATTTCACTTATTGCATTAATGTTTTTCTTTTCAATATTTAATGTTTCCAGTTTTTTAGTAATTTCATTTAAGAGTGAATGATTAGTAGTCATAGTAAAAGTATTTTCGAAATTTTAAACAAAGGATTTTCAGTTTTAGAAATTAATTCTTTTTCCTTTTCTCTAATTTGTCCTGATTGTAATTTACTTAAATTTTCAGTTAAATAATGTAATTTTTTATTTGTATAATTATTTTGTTGATAAACTTTATCTAAATCTTTTAACGTAGGTGGATTATTTTCGGATTGTTTATTAATAGTTTTAAAAGGACTTGCTATTATCTTTTTTCCTTCGACTTCTAATGTAACTTCAGTTAATGGCATATCAGAATGTTTTTTAGGAGTACTATTAATCATATTTATTTCATGAGATTTAGACTTACTATATTTAGCTAAAGATTCTTGGTTTTTTAAATGTCTTTTTAACCAAGCAAAGAATTCTAAATGAATTTGCAAAATGTGCATTTCATCATACCAAAGAGTTCGTATATCTTCCCTCTCTCGGGGGGTAAAAGTGTTAAAAAACCATTTTCGATTATCTTTCCGAGTAGGACATAAAAACCATTGGCGTAGTAAATTTTTATTCATTTCCCAATCCATGGATTGAATCATATTTAAAGCAGAAGGGATATCATCTAAATCCGGTTCCATTTGACTAGAAGTAGGATTAAATTCAGAGTCATTATCTAGATTATCAAAAACATAAGTAGGTTTTGGAATTGTAGGTTCAAAATCTACACTTTGTAATTTAAATTTACCATTATTAGTAGATTCAACAATTCGCTTAGAATTTTGTCTTTTACTAAAATTTATTTCAACAGATCCATCTTTAAGTTCCGTAATTTTAGACAGCTTACTCGATTCTCCTAAATCTTTATACTTAGTTGACATATTTTCCAGATTCCAAGTATTATCATTTTTTAATAATTGATGTAAGCATATTGTGTAAATTCCTTCTCTATTTAAGAGAAGTTCATTAATGAAATAAGCAGATCCGATTTTGTGCAAAAAACTCCGATTTCTCTCTCTCTCTCTACATTGTAAGTATTTTTGTTCTAATATTTGAATAATACTAAGCATATTGTCCGGAGGACATAAACGAACAAGTGTTGATACACTATATCGTTTATAATTCAAAGAAATCAATATAGAGCTTACACCTCTGTATATTAAATTTGATTATCTTTGAGCCTCGTCAAGACACGTACTAAGTAAAATTGTTTGCATTGTTATGAAAGTGAAGGTCCTGTAGAAATGATCTACAAAAGGAAATAAATGATCTAAAAATTGAAGTTAAAGAATTACAATTAAAGGTAGGAATATTAAGTAAAATTGAAAAAGAAAATCTTAATAAAGGAAAACAAGTAATCACTGAAAATATAGAAGAAGATGAGCATGATTATATAGCCTTAATCTCTAGAATTAATATGCAACGTTGGTATATACAAATTAAAATTAAAATTCATAATGAAGTAGTAATAGATGCTGTAGAAATTGGTATCAGAGCCAAGTTCTATTAAGTTTTTAAGTTTTGTTAAACAACAGTATTGTTTAAACTGAGTTTTTACCAATGAGTATTTACTGTGTTACGGAGTTGCGAATCAAGATGGTATCCGTTGGTCGGCGTGGTGAGTCCGTTGGTCAGCCCAGAGGTGGTGGTCCCGGCAGTAAAACGTGGTCCCGGCAGGCTTGTAAGAAACTCCGAATATCGGTAAGTAAACATTGTGTAAAAATGATGTCTAAAGCAATTAAATTGTTTAAGAAAAACTTAGAAGAAGATAATGAACTTAGGTCTCTAGAAACTGAATCTATTTCTGAAGTAAATTCTACTGAAATACATATATCACATATTGAACAAAATTTGCATAACTGGAGTATTCCGAAAATGAATATTTCTACTTTCTATAAGAAAGGTACGTTTGATATGTTTGCTGATTATGCTATTCATACTTCTGAACATACGTTTAGTATTAAAAATGAAACCGAAACTTTACAGTTATTACGTAAGCAGAGTATTTTACATCATAGGAAAAAATATAGATTTTTACATATTGGTTTAGTTCGGATTGCTGTTAAGCCATTATTTAGGTTAGGATTAGACATTCCTATCCTTTTAATGATTAGAGATGCTAGACATACGAATTTTGAGCATTCATTATTAGCTATCCTTGAATCAAACATAGCAAATGGTCCCGTTTATAGTAATTGCTATCCGAACTTTTCTGTTGATTTAACCGATGAAAATATTTTAAAAACTTTAACCGTCAATTTACAAACAAAGAATATATCTTTTGATAGATCTAAGTCTATAGGTTTAATATATCGTGTTTACTATAAGGTAATGAATACCTTAGCACCCAATTCTAAAATTGAAAGTAAAACTGGTGAATCCTTAGTATTTGAATCTAACACTGATCATACTAATACGTTTATTCCTAAACGAATCTCTTGGAATCAATTATTAAAAAATGATAATACTTGGAATCTGGAAAATATGTCAACTAAGTATAAAGATTTAGGAGAATCGAGTAAGCTGTCTAAAATTACGGAACTTAAAGATGGATTTGTTGAAATAAATTTTAGTAAAAGACAAAATTCTAAGCGAATTGTTGAATCTACTAATAATGGTAAATTTAAATTACAAAGTGTAGATTTTGAACCTACAATTCCAAAACCTACTTATGTTTTTGATAATCTAGATAATGACTCCGAATTTAATCCTACTTCTAGTCAAATGGAACCGGATTTAGATGATATCCCTTCTGCTTTAAATATGATTCAATCCATGGATTGGGAAATGAATAAAAATTTACTACGCCAATGGTTTTTATGTCCTACTCGGAAAGATAATCGAAAATGGTTTTTTAACACTTTTACCCCCCGGGAGAGGGAAGATATACGAACTCTTTGGTATGATGAAATGCACATTTTGCAAATTCATTTAGAATTCTTTGCTTGGTTAAAAAGACATTTAAAAAACCAAGAATCTTTAGCTAAATATAGTAAGTCTAAATCTCATGAAATAAATATGATTAATAGTACTCCTAAAAAACATTCTGATATGCCATTAACTGAAGTTACATTAGAAGTCGAAGGAAAAAAGATAATAGCAAGTCCTTTTAAAACTATTAATAAACAATCTGAAAATAATCCACCTACGTTAAAAGATTTAGATAAAGTTTATCAACAAAATAATTATACAAATAAAAAATTACATTATTTAACTGAAAATTTAAGTAAATTACAGTCAGGACAAATTAGAGAAAAGGAAAAAGAATTAATTTCTAAAACTGAAAATCCTTTGTTTAAAATTTCTGAAAATACTTTTACTATGACTACTAATCATTCACTCTTAAATGAAATTACTAAAAAACTGGAAACATTAAATATTGAAAAGAAAAACATTAATGCAATAAGTGAAATATCTGAAGATGAATCGAAACAATAAGTATCAATAATATGAACATTAATAAATTAAAATCTACTAAACAAACTACTTTAGGAAGAACTTATCATAAGACGAAAAACTATTATCCTAGACCTTCTTTTCCGGATATGCAATTTGAAGAAACTCGTGAAAGATTTAGCTTTCATCCGGAAGAATTATATGATTGGAATATAGATGGATTAACCGAGTGGCAAATATATAATTTTTTAACTGAAATAGGCATAGCCGTTGCAACTTATAAATCACACGGAAAACCGATGAAGAAGCTACACAAATGATAATTAGTGGGTTTTACTGGCTTACTAAAAGGCTGGTGGGATCATGTATTAACTGATTTAGATAAACAACAAATTTTGCAAGCTAAAAAACAAATTGTAAAACCTGAATCTACTTCTGTTGAAATGACCTTTACCCAAATATCCGATGCGTCAACAACATTAATATATGCTAATATATTTGGTTTTTTGTTCTAAAATTACAAAACTTAAAGACGGATCTGTTGAAATAAATTTTAGTAAAAGATAAAATTCTAAGCGAATTGTTGAATCTACTAATAATGGTAAATTTAAATTACAAAGTGTAGATTTTGAACCTACAATTCCAAAACCTACTTATGTTTTTGATAATCTAGATAATGACTCCGAATTTAATCCTACTTCTAGTCAAATGGAACCGGATTTAGATGATATCCCTTCTGCTTTAAATATGATTCAATCCATGGATTGGGAAATGAATAAAAATTTACTACGCCAATGGTTTTTATGTCCTACTCGGAAAGATAATCGAAAACTTTGATACCAATTTCTACAACCATGAGGGCGTCCGGATGTGGAATCCCGAGACATGGCAAACTCCGAACAATTTCTTTAATCTTTTTAACGACTAGTGTATGTTCATTAGACCATGGTAAAGCATTTTTTCTTAACCTTTTATATAAGGGTTCAATTATAATTCTCAAGTTTTTAATAAAGTCGGACACATAATTTAGACAACCTAAAAATCTTTGCAATTGTTGTTTCTCCTTTAGTTCATCTGGAAATTTAGATGCAAATTCGATTACTCTACAAATTGGCTTATATGTTCCTTGACTTAATTCATGCCCAAGAAATCTACAAGTTGTTAAAAATAACTTCATTTTAGGTTTAGATAAAACTAAACCATTTTGCTTAACAATTTTATAAAATATATGTAAATGCCTAAAATGTTGATCAATAGACTTTGAGAATATAAGCACATCATCAATATAAACAATGCAAAATTCAGAATACGGATTGAATACATCATTCATCATGTTTTGGAATTCGGAAGGGGCATTTTTCAGACCAAAAGGCATTACATTCCACTCAAAATGTCCAAAAGGGACAGTAAATGCGGTTTTATATTTATCTTTTTCATCTACTTGTATTTGCCAAAAACCAGTTTTTAAATCAAATTTAGAATAAACATTTGCTCCATAAGTACGCTTTAATAAATCTCGCTTATTAGGAATAGGGTATCTAATCCATTGTAAGGCTTTGTTCAAAGGTTTATAATTAATAACTAGACGAGGTGTACCTCTTTCCTTTTCTGCAGCATTATTTACATAGAATGCAGCACAACTCCAAGGGGATTTGGAATGTCTAATTAAATTTTTATCTAATAAACTTTGAATTTCTTTTTTACAATACTCAAGTAATTCTTTATTCATCTGTATCGGCCTAGCTTTGGTTGGAATATCTTTATCAGTAAATGTTTTCTCATAGGGTAAAGAAACAATATGCTTTTTTCTATTCCAGAAAGCATTTGGTAATTCAGAACAAACATCATCATATAATTTGTTTTGAAAATCAGTAATTTGAGTTTTAAGCTTTTCAGTTTCTAGTAATTCTTTTATTTTTTCAACTTTTACTTCTTCTTTTAAATAATTAATTTGTTTAGTAATACAATTAATCTTTTGAATTGTTTTAGTTTTTAAATTATTTACTTCTTTTTCCGAAGGAGAACTTACAAATTTAAATAGAATATCTTCGCCTAAAATATTTGTCATAATTCCATTTTTACTTACTGTAAAAGGATATATCCGTGTTAAAAAAGGTGTTCCTAAAAGAATTCGTTGTGATAAATCTTTAACTAGAATGAATGTATTTTTAAAACAAATTTGCTTATTACAAATTAACACATTGCTTAATTTATATTTAACTTTAAGCTTAGATCCACTAGCAGAATTTAATCTTTCTTTAGTTTTTTCAAAGAATCTAGTAGGTACTAATCCTTCCTGTATACAATTATGATCAGCACCACTATCAACTAAGGCTACAGCATCTATTACTACTTCATTATGAATTTTAATTTTAATTTGTATATACCAACGTTGCATATTAATTCTAGAGATTAAAGCTATATAATCATGCTCATCTTCTTCTATATTTTCAGTGATTACTTGTTTTCCTTTATTAAGATTTTCTTTTTCAATTTTACTTAATATTCCTACCTTTAATTGTAATTCTTTAACTTCAATTTTTAGATCATTTATTTCCTTTTGTAGATCATTTATAGTTACTTGCTTAGATTTAAATTTATCTGTTACATCTTTAAAATTAAAAGGTTTAATTTCATGTTTATGAATATCAGTAATAATCATATCTTTTAATTTTAATAAATATTCAGTTTTAACTTCATTATCATCTATTTTATCTATTAATGTCAAAAAGAATTGTTTATCATCGGCAGAAATTACATTAATATTAGAATAACATATTCCTATATTATTTACACAATTATCTTGATCACTTTCATTACTAGAAGAATCAATTAATTCATTAATTTGTTCATTATACTCTTCATCCGAACTAGCAATATCATTATCAGTTTGATCTTGATCTATTAATTCAAAAATTTGTTTCTTATATTCATCGTCTATGGCTAAAGTATTAATTTTATCCTTTAAACGACAATATTTAGAAGTATGTCCGATTTTTCCACATTTAAAACATTTTAATTTAGAATAATGTCTAGGACTATCCTTTTGTTCAACAGGTTTCTTAGAAAATGTTTTCTTATAAGGTTTCTTTGAATAAGTTTTAGAGTAATGTTTATACTTAGGTTTTGAATAGTTTTTATATTTAGACTTATGTTTTCTAACTTTGTTTGAGGGAGCACTAATTTTTTCAGGATTTATATCAAATTGTTCACAAAAACCTCCTAGTTCTTTAGATAACGTATGATTATCATTTTTGATTCTATTAGTTAGTTTAATATCATTACATAACGCTAAACCAGTAAGATTAACATAATTAATTAAATCTCCATAAGTTAATTGCTCATAGGGGATTTCATTAGAATAAGTTTCCTTTAATTTCATGCGAACTTTTTCTCGCAAATAGTTTAGGTAAACCTGGCTATAAACCGTTCTTTCCCAAAAATTTGATCCAGAGCCAGGTCTAATCATTAGTTTAGTTAAAAACATATCTTTATACCATCTAAAATCATGTAATTTAGGACACCTTAGATTAATCAAAATCTCGAACTACGTTGCTGAAACTTATCAGGATTTCCTAAGAAATGTTTACAAATAGCATATATTAATGTTGTTGACGCATCGGATATTTGGGTAAAGGTCATTTCAACGAAGTAGATTCAGGTTTTACAATTTGTTTTTTAGCTTGCAAAATTTGTTGTTTATCTAAATCGGTTAATACATGATCCCACCAGCCTTTTTAGTAAGCCAAAAATCCACTAATTATCATTTGTGTAGCTTCTTCATCAGTTTTTCCGTGTGATTTATAAGTTGCAACGGCTATGCCTATTTCAGTTAAAAAATTATATATTTGCCACTCGGTTAATCCATCTATATTCCAATCATATAATTCTTCCGGATGAAAGCTAAATCTTTCACGAGTTTCTTCAAATTGCATATCCGGAAAAGAAGGTCTAGGATAATAGTTTTTCGTCTTATGATAAGTTCTTCCTAAAGTAGTTTGTTTAGTAGATTTTAATTTATTAATGTTCATATTATTGATACTTATTGTTTCTGATTCATCATCGGATATTTCACTTATTGCATTAATGTTTTTCTTTTCAATATTTAATGTTTCCAGTTTTTTAGTAATTTCATTTAAGAGTGAATGATTAGTAGTCATAGTAAAAGTATTTTCAGAAATTTTAAACAAAGGATTTTCAGTTTTAGAAATTAATTCTTTTTCCTTTTCTCTAATTTGTCCTGACTGTAATTTACTTAAATTTTCAGTTAAATAATGTAATTTTTTATTTGTATAATTATTTTGTTGATAAACTTTATCTAAATCTTTTAACGTAGGTGGATTATTTTCAGATTGTTTATTAATAGTTTTAAAAGGACTTGCTATTATCTTTTTTCCTTCGACTTCTAATGTAACTTGAGTTAATGGCATATCGAATGTTTTTTTAGGAGTACTATTAATCATATTTATTTCATGAGATTTAGACTTACTATATTTAGCTAAAGATTCTTGGTTTTTTAAATGTCTTTTTAACCAAGCAAAGAATTCTAAATGAATTTGCAAAGTGTGCATTTCATCATACCAAAGAGTTCGTATATCTTCCCTCTCCCGGGGGGTAAAAGTGTTAAAAAACCATTTTCGATTATCTTTCCGAGTAGGACATAAAAACCATTGGCGTAGTAAATTTTTATTCATTTCCCAATCCATGGATTGAATCATATTTAAAGCAGAAGGGATATCATCTAAATCCGGTTCCATTTGACTAGAAGTAGGATTAAATTCGGAGTCATTATCTAGATTATCAAAAACATAAGTAGGTTTTGGAATTGTAGGTTCAAAATCTACACTTTGTAATTTAAATTTACCATTATTAGTAGATTCAACAATTCGCTTAGAATTTTGTCTTTTACTAAAATTTATTTCAACAGATCCGTCTTTAAGTTCTGTAATTTTAGACAGCTTACTCGATTCTCCTAAATCTTTATACTTAGTTGACATATTTTCTAGATTCCAAGTATTATCATTTTTTAATAATTGATTCCAAGAGATTCGTTTAGGAATAAACGTATTAGTATGATCGTGTACAGATTACAGATAAGATGACGGGGGTTCCCCGGCTTTACTTTCAATTTTAGAATTGGGTGCTAAGGTATTCATTACCTTATAGTAAACACGATATATTAAACCTATAGACTTAGATCTATCAAAAGATATATTCTTTGTTTGTAAATTGACGGTTAAAGTTTTTAAAATATTTTTCATCAAATAAATCAAAAGAAAAATTCGGATAGCAATTACTATAAACGGGACCATTTGCTATGTTTGATTCAAGGATAGCTAATAATGAATGCTCAAAATTCGTATGTCTAGCATCTAAAATAATCAATTATAAAATATTATTATATATCTAAAATATTTTCGAAAAATATAAGAAAAACAAAAATCAATTGAGATAGATGTATTTAAGATATATATTTTTTGAAAAACAAAAGAAAAATAAAAACCAATTGAGATTTATATATTCTTAAGATATTTATCAAAATATTTACTTAATATAGAAATTGTATTCAATTGATATTTACTTAATATAATTAAGATATTTCCAAAAAATTAAGAAAGAAGAAAAAATTATCACAATTAGATAATAACAATTTACAACTAAATATATATTCAAAATTACAATTTATAGTTTAAAATACAATATAAAATTTGTTTTTGACTAAAGTCGAACTCAAGAAATCTCACTTAAAAATTTTTATTTTATATTTAAGAAACTGTATATATATATATATATAAATATAAATAAAAAAAAGGTAAAGAAAGTGACCAAAATTAATTTTTGAAACCTCTATACACGATTACCATAAATAATAAACAATATTTATTTACCCAAATATTAGTATATTTAGTCCCTCAAGAATTTGGGTTTAGTTTTTATATTTTTAATTAAAAATAATAATAGCTTGTTTATAGAAAGATAACACTAAAAAATGCTCAAATATTTAATTGAAAAAATTTTCCACAATACTATATTGATAAAGTTTGAACACGTGGAATAATACTATAATTTTATACCTATATTGATATGTTCCTAACACGTGATGAATGTTTACCGTTGATATGTTTTTTCGTCGTCTGTTGTTTTCATCTTAATACCGTTGTTTAACACGTGTTGTTCTTTTAAGTTTTGTTAAACAACAGTATTGTTTAAACTGAGTTTTTACCAATGAGTATTTACTGTGTTACGGAGTTGCGAATCAAGATGGTATCCGGTTGGTCCGGTGGTCCCGGCGTGGGTGAGTCCGTGTAAGTAAACATTGTGTAAAAATGATGTCTAAAGCAATTAAATTGTTTAAGAAAAACTTAGAAGAAGATAATGAACTTAGGTCTCTAGAAAGAAGATATTACTTGGAAGTAAATTCTGACAAATACATATATCACATATTGAACAAAATTTGCATAACTGGAGTATTCCGAAAATGAATATTTCTACTTTCTATAAGAAAGGTACGTTTGATATGTTTGCTGATTATGCTATTCATACTCGAACATACGTTTAGTATTAAAAATGAAACCGAAACTTTACGCGATTATTACGTAAGCAGAGTATTTTACATCATAGGAAAAAATATAGATTTTTACATATTGGTTTAGTTCAGATTGCTGTTAAGCCATTATTTAGGTTAGGATTAGACATTCCTATCCTTTTAATGATTAGAGATGCTAGACATACGAATTTTGAGCATTCATTATTAGCTATCCTTGAATCTAACATAGCAAATGGTCCCGTTTATAGTAATTGCTATCCGAACTTTTCTGTTGATTTAACCGATGAAAATATTTTAAAAACTTTAACCGTCAATTTACAAACAAAGAATATATCTTTTGATAGATCTAAGTCTATAGGTTTAATATATCGTGTTTACTATAAGGTAATGAATACCTTAGCACCCAATTCTAAAATTGAAAGTAAAACTGGTGAATCCTTAGTATTTGAATCTAACACTGATCATACTAATACGTTTATTCCTAAACGAATCTCTTGGAATCAATTATTAAAAAATGATAATACTTGGAATCTGGAAAATATGTCAACTAAGTATAAAGATTTAGGAGAATCGAGTAAGCTGTCTAAAATTACGGAACTTAAAGATGGATCTGTTGAAATAAATTTTAGTAAAAGACAAAATTCTAAGCGAATTGTTGAATCTACTAATAATGGTAAATTTAAATTACAAAGTGTAGATTTTGAACCTACAATTCCAAAACCTACTTATGTTTTTGATAATCTAGATAATGAATCTGAATTTAATCCTACTTCTAGTCAAATGGAACCGGATTTAGATGATATCCCTTCTGCTTTAAATATGATTCAATCCATGGATTGGGAAATGAATAAAAATTTACTACGCCAATGGTTTTTATGTCCTACTCGGAAAGATAATCGCAAATGGTTTTTTAACACTTTTACCCACGGGAGAGGGAAGATATACGAACTCTTTGGTATGATGAAATGAACACTTTGCAAATTCATTTAGAATTCTTTGCTTGGTTAAAAAGACATTTAAAAAACCAAGAATCTTTAGCTAAATATAGTAAGTCTAAATCTCATGAAATAAATATGATTAATAGTACTCCTAAAAAACATTCCCGATATGCCATTAACTGAAGTTACATTAGAAGTCGAAGGAAAAAAGATAATAGCAAGTCCTTTTAAAACTATTAATAAACAATCTGAAAATAATCCACCTACGTTAAAAGATTTAGATAAAGTTTATCAACAAAATAATTATACAAATAAAAAATTACATTATTTAACTGAAAATTTAAGTAAATTACAGTCAGGACAAATTAGAGAAAAGGAAAAAGAATTAATTTCTAAAACTGAAAATCCTTTGTTTAAAATTTCTGAAAATACTTTTACTATGACTACTAATCATTCACTCTTAAATGAAATTACTAAAAAACTGGAAACATTAAATATTGAAAAGAAAAACATTAATGCAATAAGTGAAATATCCGATGATGAATCGAAACAATAAGTATAAATAATATGAACATTAATAAATTAAAATCTACTAAACAAACTACTTTAGGAAGAACTTATCATAAGAGCAAAAACTATTATCCTAGACCTTCTTTTCCGGATATGCAATTTGAAGAAACTCGTGAAAGATTTAGCTTTCATCCGGAAGAATTATATGATTGGAATATAGATGGATTAACCGAGTGGCAAATATATAATTTTTTAACTGAAATAGGCATAGCCGTTGCAACTTATAAATCACACGGAAAAACCGATGAAGAAGCTACACAAATGATAATTAGTGGATTTCTTGGCTTACTAAAAAGGCTGGTGGGATCATGTATTAACCGATTTAGATAAACAACAAATTTTGCAAGCTAAAAAACAAATTGTAAAACCTGAATCTCTACTGTTGAAATGACCTTTACCCAAATATCTCGATGCATCAACAACATTAATATATGCTATTTGCAAACATTTCTTAGGAAATCCTGATAAGTTTCAAAGAACGTAGTTCGAGATTTTGATTAATCTAAGGTGTCCTAAATTACATGATTTTAGATGGTATAAAGATATGTTTTTAACTAAATTAATGATTAGACCCGATGCTGGATCAAATTTTTGGAAAGAACGGTTTATAGCCGGTTTACCTAAATTATTTGCAGAAAAAGTTCGCATGAAATTAAAAGAAACTTATTCTAATGAAATCCCCTATGAGCAATTAACTTATGGAGATTTAATTAATTATGTTAATCTTACTGGTTTAGCGTTATGTAATGATATTAAACTAACTAATAGAATCAAAAATGATAATCATACGTTATCTAAAGAACTAGGAGGGTTTTTGTGAACAATTTGATATAAATCCTGAAAAAATTAGTGCTCCCTCAAACAAAGTTAGAAAACATAAGTCTAAATATAAAAACTATTCAAAACCTAAGTATAAACATTACTCTAAAACTTATTCAAAGAAACCTTATAAGAAAACATTTTCTAAGAAACCTATTGAACAAAAGGATAGTCCTAGACATTATTCTAAATTAAAATGTTTTAAATGTGGAAAAATCGGACATACTTCTAAATATTGTCGTTTAAAGGATAAAATTAATACTTTAGCCATAGACGATGAACATAAGAAACAAATTTTTGAATTAATAGATCAAGATCAAACTGATAATGATATTGCTAGTTCAGATGAAGAGTATAATGAACAAATTAATGAATTAATTGATTCTTCTAGTAATGAAAGTGATCAAGATAATTGTGTAAATAATATAGGAATATGTTATTCTAATATTAATGTAATTTCTGGCGATGATAAACAATTCTTTTTGACATTAATAGATAAAATAGATGATAATGAAGTTAAAACTGAATATTTATTAAAATTAAAAGATATGATTATTACTGATATTCATAAACATGAAATTAAACCTTTTAATTTTAAAGATGTAACAGATAAATTTAAATCTAAGCAAGTAACTATAAATGATCTACAAAAGGAAATAAATGATCTAAAACTTGAAGTTAAAGAATTACAACTAAAGGTAGGAATATTAAGCAAAATTGAAAAAGAAAATCTTAATAAAGGAAAACAAACAATTATAGAAAATATAGAAGAAGATGAGCAAGATTATATAGCTTTAATCTCTAGAATTAATATGCAACGTTGGTATATACAAATTAAAATTAAAATTCATAATGAAGTAGTAATAGATGCTGTAGCCTTAGTTGATAGTGGTGCTGCATCATAATTGTATCCAGGAAGGATTAGTACCTACTAGATTCTTTGAAAAAACTAAAGAAAGATTAAATTTTGCTAGTGGATCTAAGCTTAAAGTTAAATATAAATTAAGCAATGTGTTAATTTGTAATAAGCAAATTTGTTTTAAAAATACATTCATTCTAGTTAAAGATTTATCACAACGAATTCTTTTAGGAACACCTTTTTTAACACGGATATATCCTTTTACAGTAAGTAAAAATGGAATTATGACAAATATTTTAGGCGAAGATATTCTATTTAAATTTGTGAGTTCTCCTTCTGAAAAGGAAGTAAATAATTTAAAAACTAAAACAATTCAAAAGATTAATTGTATTACTAAACAAATTAATTATTTAAAAGAAGAAGTAAAGGTTGAAAAAATAAAAGAATTACTAGAAACTGATAAGATTAAAACTCAAATTACTGATTTTCAAAACAAATTATATGATGATGTTTGTTCCGAATTACCAAATGCTTTCCGGAATAGAAAGAAACATATTGTTTCTTTACCCTATGAAAAAACATTTACTGATAAAGATATTCCAACCAAAGCTAGGCCTATACGGATGAATAAGGAATTACTTGAGTATTGTAAAAAAGAAATTCAAAGTTTATTAGATAAAAATTTAATTAGACATTCCAAATCCCCTTGGAGTTGTGCTGCATTCTATGTAAATAACTGCTGCCAGAAAAGGAAAGAGGTACACCTCGTCTAGTTATTAATTATAAACCTTTGAACAAAGCCTTACAATGGATTAGATACCCTATTCCTAATAAGCGAGATTTATTAAAGCGTACTTATGGAGCAAATGTTTATTCTAAATTTGATTTAAAATCTGGTTTTTGGCAAATACAAGTAGATGAAAAAGATAAATATAAAACTGCATTTACTGTCCCTTTTGGACATTTTGAGTGGAATGTTATGCCTTTTGGTCTGAAAAATGCCCCTTCCGAATTCCAAAACATGATGAATGATGTATTCAATCCGTATTCTGAATTTTGCATTGTTTATATTGATGATGTGCTTATATTCTCAAAGTCTATTGATCAACATTTTAGGCATTTACATATATTTTATAAAATTGTTAAGCAAAATGGTTTGGTTTTATCTAAACCTAAAATGAAGTTATTTTTAACAACTTGTAGATTTCTTGGGCATGAATTAAGTCAAGGAACATATAAGCCAATTTGTAGAGTAATTGAATTTGCATCTAAATTTCCAGATGAACTAAAGGAGAAACAACAATTGCAAAGATTTTTAGGTTGTCTAAATTATGTGTCCGACTTTATTAAAAACTTGAGAATTATAATTGAACCCTTATATAAAAGGTTAAGAAAAAATGCTTTACCATGGTCTAATGAACATACACTAGTAGTTAAAAAGATTAAAGAAATTGTTCAGAGTTTGCCATGTCTCGGGATTCCACATCCGGACGCCCTCATGGTTGTAGAAACGGATGCATCCAGAGCAAGGCTACGGAGGCATCTTGAAACAGAAACTCCCCGATACAAAAACTGAACAATTGGTAAGGTACCATTCGGGTATCTGGATTTCTTCTCAAAAGAATTATTCTACTATTAAAAAAGAAATTTTATCTATTGTTTTATGTATTACTAAATTTCAAGATGATTTGATTAATAAAACGTTTATTTTACGTATTGATTGTAAATCAGCAAAAGATGTTTTAGAAAAGGATGTTAAAAATTTGGTTTCAAAACAGATTTTTGCTCGCTGGCAAGCCATCCTATCGGCTTTTGATTTTACTATAGAATTTATTAAAGGAGAGTCAAATTCTTTGCCCGATTATTTGACAAGAGAGTTTTTGCAGGATCGCAATGAGTAATTTCAGACCTCGCGGTCTTCGACCGAGTATAAACCCCGAGCAAAACCGTTTTTCTTCTCTATCAGAGATAAAGCCTTATCGTTGAGACCATCGTCACCTCAATATCGAGAATAAATTTGTGAGCAAAACATTAACACCCTATAAGCCAACCTCTTCTTCTCCTCAAGCAACACCTTCACCAAGAGCCCCTTTTAAGCAATTATTTTCAAACTTAGCTGATTTCCCTTCTTTACCCTCAGCAGAATCAACTTCGCAAAACACTCCTTCTTCTCCAATTGATTCCAAAAATGGTTGGATTGAAAAATTCACTGCCCCTATTATTGAAATAGATGAAGAATTGGAAGGACTAAATTATAAAGATTTGATTGATCATGTTTTTATTAAAGGTTTCTATTATATTACTCCCGATGTGATGAGAACAAGAGATTGGTACGAGCGTCTTGCTATATACACGCTACTGTTCGATTGAAAATGCTTATCAAGATGACCGTGATAGGCCCGGAATGCAAAGGATTGCTTATTCAAAATGTACAATCAAAAATATTTATTCTATGAAGACTTGGACATTTCCGTCCATGGTTGCACCAATCACCTTTCCAGCAGACATGAACATGTTACCCCCTACGTTCAATTATATTGATTATATTCGGGCATGGAAGAATTTCCTGTTTATTCGACCCTTCTCGCATACTTGGTTCTTTCAGCTGAAGACAGATTTACCTGAGCAGATTCCTGCATGGTTCTTTTCTTGGTGGGAACAATTTGGTATCAACAGAATGATTTTACCAACAGATAAATTACAGCGTTTGATGGACTTTATTGAGCGAGACAAAACCTACTGATCCCAGTACTCTGATTTTGACAACTATGCAGAAAGAACTTATGTTCTTTTTTAAGATGAAGTTCCCGTGGATTATCGAATGGTCCTTTACTAAAATCACCGATAAGCATAGACAAACTGTGTTAAGCCGTATGACTAAGATCAAATGGTGGAAGCACTACGATGAAGAAGAAAAAAAGGAAAGTATTCCTTTTTCGGTTAATCAAAAGTTTGAACAAAAATTAAAAAAGAAACAAGAAATGGAAGCTTTGAAGAAAAGATTGGATCAAGTTTATGAAGAAATATTGTCCGAAAATTCGTCTGAGCAAAATGATTCAGAGTTACCCGGTTATGGACAACAAGACTTTTTTAGTAGATGATCATGACTGAACCTAATCAAGAGTTTTTAATTAGCCAATTAGAAAATTTGCAACAACAGATTCAAACCGAGCATTGGATTTCTCGCGAACGACTTCAACGAGCCCAAAATCAAATTACTCTTCTTCAAGATATGAATCAAAGATCAACTTCAAGAAATGTCCAGTTGACTCTTATCAATAATGCCTTAACAAATCGCATTGAGCAACTTGTTCGTGAAGGACAATTATTGCGCTTACAGATTATTCGACTTGAGCAACAGATAAGATTTCAGCCGACAAGTTCGAGTCAGCAAAGCATTCAGCAGACAAGAGATCGTGGAAATCGTGATACACTCAACCAACCTGACTAAAGCACTACGTGACAAACAGTCCAACATCATGGCAGACAACTTTATTAAAGATGCTTTCTTAAAGTAGTTTACTTTTTCTTTATTAAAGTCACTTTATGTAAAGTTTGAATTATTGTCTTTTCAATTATTGATGTAAGCATATTGTGTAAATTCCTTCTCTATTTAAGAGAAGTTCATTAATGAAATAAGCGAGATCCGATTTTGTGAAAAAACTCGATTCTCTCTCTCTCTACATTGTAAGTATTTTGTTCTAATATTTGAATAATACTAAGTATATTGTCCGGAGGACATAAACGAACAAGTGTTGATACACTATATCGTTTATAATTCAAAGGAATCAATATAGAGCTCACACCTCTGTATATTAAATTTGATTATCTTTGAGCCTCGTCAAGACACGTACTAAGTAAAATTATAAGTAAATTATTTGTTAATTTTTTGATCCCTGTAGAAATTGGTATCGAGCCAGGTTCTATTAAGTTTTTAAGTTTTGTTAAACAACGCTATTGTTTAAACCGAGTTTTTACCAATGAGTATTTCTCGTGTTACGGAGTTGCGAATCAAGATGGTATCCGTTGGTCGGCGTGGTGAGTCCCGTTGGTCAGCCCAGAGGTGGTGGTCCCCGGAGAAAACGTGGTCCGGCAGGCTTGTAAGAAACTCCGAATATCGGTAAGTAAACATTGTGTAAAAATGATGTCTAAAGCAATTAAATTGTTTAAGAAAAACTTAGAAGAAGATAATGAACTTAGGTCTCTAGAAACCGAATCTATTTCTGAAGTAAATTCTCTTGAAATACATATATCACATATTGAACAAAATTTGCATAACTGGAGTATTCCGAAAATGAATATTTCTACTTTCTATAAGAAAGGACGCGTTTGATATGTTTGTTGATTATGCTATTCATACTTCCGAACATACGTTTAGTATTAAAAAGATGGAAAACTTTACAGCTTATTACGTAAGCGAGTATTTTACATCATAGGAAAAAATATAGATTTTTACATATTGGTTTAGTCCAGATTTGCGTTAAAACCATTATTTCGATTAGGATTAGATATTCCTATCCTTCTAATGATTAGAGATGCTAGACATACGAATTTTGAACATTCGTTGTTAGCTATTCTTGAATCTAATATAGCAAATGGCCCTGTTTATAGTAATTGCTATCCGAACTTTTCTGTTGACTTAACAGATGAAAATATTTTAAAAACTTTAACCGTCAATTTACAAACAAAGAATATATCTTTTGATAGATCTAAGTCTATAGGTTTAATATATCGTGTTTACTATAAGGTAATGAATACCTTAGCACCCAATTCTAAAATTGAAAGTAAAACTGGTGAATCCTTAGTATTTGAATCTAACACTGATCATACTAATACGTTTATTCCTAAACGAATCTCTTGGAATCAATTATTAAAAAATGATAATACTTGGAATCTTGAAAATATGTCAACTAAGTATAAAGATTTAGGAGAATCAAGTAAGCTGTCTAAAATTACGGAACTTAAAGATGGATCTGTTGAAATAAATTTTAGTAAAAGACAAAATTCTAAGCGAATTGTTGAATCTACTAATAATGGTAAATTTAAATTACAAAGTGTAGATTTTGAACCTACAATTCCAAAACCTACTTATGTTTTTGATAATCTAGATAATGAATCTGAATTTAATCCTACTTCTAGTCAAATGGAACCGGATTTAGATGATATCCCTTCTGCTTTAAATATGATTCAATCCATGGATTGGGAAATGAATAAAAATTTACTACGCCAATGGTTTTTATGTCCTACTCAGAAAGATAATCGCAAATGGTTTTTTAACACTTTTACCCCCCGGGAGAGGGAAGATATACGAACTCTTTGGTATGATGAAATGAACACTTTGCAAATTCATTTAGAATTCTTTGCTTGGTTAAAAAGACATTTAAAAAACCAAGAATCTTTAGCTAAATATAGTAAGTCTAAATCTCATGAAATAAATATGATTAATAGTACTCCTAAAAAACATTCGATATGCCATTAACGAAGTTACATTAGAAGTCGAAGGAAAAAAGATAATAGCAAGTCCTTTTAAAACTATTAATAAACAATCGAAAATAATCCACCTACGTTAAAAGATTTAGATAAAGTTTATCAACAAAATAATTATACAAATAAAAAATTACATTATTTAACCGAAAATTTAAGTAAATTACAGTCAGGACAAATTAGAGAAAAGGAAAAAGAATTAATTTCTAAAACCGAAAATCCTTTGTTTAAAATTTCCGAAAATACTTTTACTATGACTACTAATCATTCACTCTTAAATGAAATTACTAAAAAAGCTGGAAACATTAAATATTGAAAAGAAAAACATTAATGCAATAAGTGAAATATCCGATGATGAATCGAAACAATAAGTATAAATAATATGAACATTAATAAATTAAAATCTACTAAACAAACTACTTTAGGAAGAACTTATCATAAGACGAAAAACTATTATCCTAGACCTTCTTTTCCGGATATGCAATTTGAAGAAACTCGTGAAAGATTTAGCTTTCATCCGGAAGAATTATATGATTGGAATATAGATGGATTAACTGAGTGGCAAATATATAATTTTTTAACCGAAATAGGCATAGCCGTTGCAACTTATAAATCACACGGAAAAACCGATGAAGAAGCTACACAAATGATAATTAGTGGATTTACTGGCTTACTAAAAGGCTGGTGGGATCATGTATTAACCGATTTAGATAAACAACAAATTTTGCAAGCTAAAAAACAAATTGTAAAACCTGAATCTACTCTGTTGAAATGACCTTTACCCAAATATCCGATGCATCAACAACATTAATATATGCTATTTGCAAACATTTCTTAGGAAATCCGATAAGTTTCAACAACGTAGTTCCGAGATTTTGATTAATCTAAGGTGTCCTAAATTACATGATTTTAGATGGTATAAAGATATGTTTTTAACTAAATTAATGATTAGACTCGATCTTTGGATCAAATTTTTGGAAAGAACGGTTTATAGCCGGTTTACCTAAATTATTTGCAGAAAAAGTTCGCATGAAATTAAAAGAAACTTATTCTAATGAAATCCCCTATGAGCAATTAACTTATGGAGATTTAATTAATTATGTTAATCTTACTGGTTTAGCGTTATGTAATGATATTAAACTAACTAATAGAATCAAAAATGATAATCATACGTTATCTAAAGAACTAGGAGGTTTTTGTGAACAATTTGATATAAATCCTGAAAAAATTAGTGCTCCCTCAAACAAAGTTAGAAAACATAAGTCTAAATATAAAAACTATTCAAAACCTAAGTATAAACATTACTCTAAAACTTATTCAAAGAAACCTTATAAGAAAACATTTTCTAAGAAACCTATTGAACAAAAAGATAGTCCTAGACATTATTCTAAATTAAAATGTTTTAAATGTGGAAAAATCGGACATACTTCTAAATATTGTCGTTTAAAGGATAAAATTAATACTTTAGCCATAGACGATGAACATAAGAAACAAATTTTTGAATTAATAGATCAAGATCAAACTGATAATGATATTGCTAGTTCGGATGAAGAGTATAATGAACAAATTAATGAATTAATTGATTCTTCTAGTAATGAAAGTGATCAAGATAATTGTGTAAATAATATAGGAATATGTTATTCTAATATTAATGTAATTTCTGCCGATGATAAACAATTCTTTTTGACATTAATAGATAAAATAGATGATAATGAAGTTAAAACTGAATATTTATTAAAATTAAAAGATATGATTATTACTGATATTCATAAACATGAAATTAAACCTTTTAATTTTAAAGATGTAACAGATAAATTTAAATCTAAGCAAGTAACTATAAATGATCTACAAAAGGAAATAAATGATCTAAAACTTGAAGTTAAAGAATTACAACTAAAGGTAGGAATATTAAGCAAAATTGAAAAAGAAAATCTTAATAAAGGAAAACAAACAATTACAGAAAAAGAAGAAGATGAGCAAGATTATATAGCTTTAATCTCTAGAATTAATATGCAACGTTGGTATATACAAATTAAAATTAAAATTCATAATGAAGTAGTAATAGATGCTGTAGCCTTAGTTGATAGTGGTGCTGATCATAATTGTATACAGGAAGGATTAGTACCTACTAGATTCTTTGAAAAAACTAAAGAAAGATTAAATTCTGCTAGTGGATCTAAGCTTAAAGTTAAATATAAATTAAGCAATGTGTTAATTTGTAATAAGCAAATTTGTTTTAAAAATACATTCATTCTAGTTAAAGATTTATCACAACGAATTCTTTTAGGAACACCTTTTTTAACACGGATATATCCTTTTACGAAGAAGTAAAAATGGAATTATGACAAATATTTTAGGCGAAGATATTCTATTTAAATTTGTGAGTTCTCCTTCCGAAAAGGAAGTAAATAATTTAAAAACTAAAACAATTCAAAAGATTAATTGTATTACTAAACAAATTAATTATTTAAAAAAAAAAAGTAAAGGTTGAAAAAATAAAAGAATTACTAGAAACCGATAAGATTAAAACTCAAATTACTGATTTTCAAAACAAATTATATGATGATGTTTGTTCCGAATTACCAAATGCTTTCCGGAATAGAAAGAAACATATTGTTTCTTTACCCTATGAAAAAACATTTTCCTGATAAAGATATTCCAACCAAAGCTAGGCCTATACAGATGAATAAGGAATTACTTGAGTATTGTAAAAAAGAAATTCAAAGTTTATTAGATAAAAATTTAATTAGACATTCCAAATCCCCTTGGAGTTGTGCCGCATTCTATGTAAATAATGCTGCAGAAAAGGAAAGAGGTACACCTCGTCTAGTTATTAATTATAAACCTTTGAACAAAGCCTTACAATGGATTAGATACCCTATTCCTAATAAGCGAGATTTATTAAAGCGTACTTATGGAGCAAATGTTTATTCTAAATTTGATTTAAAATCTGGTTTTTGGCAAATACAAGTAGATGAAAAAGATAAATATAAAACTGCATTTACTGTCCCTTTTGGACATTTTGAGTGGAATGTTATGCCATTTGGTCTGAAAAATGCCCCTTCCGAATTCCAAAACATGATGAATGATGTATTCAATCCGTATTCTGAATTTTGCATTGTTTATATTGATGATGTGCTTATATTCTCAAAGTCTATTGATCAACATTTTAGGCATTTACATATATTTTATAAAATTGTTAAGCAAAATGGTTTGGTTTTATCTAAACCTAAAATGAAGTTATTTTTAACAACTTGTAGATTTCTTGGGCATGAATTAAGTCAAGGAACATATAAGCCAATTTGTAGAGTAATTGAATTTGCATCTAAATTTCCAGATGAACTTAAGGAGAAACAACAATTGCAAAGATTTTTAGGTTGTCTAAATTATGTGTCCGACTTTATTAAAAACTTGAGAATTATAATTGAACCCTTATATAAAAGGTTAAGAAAAAATGCTTTACCATGGTCTAATGAACATACATTAGTAGTTAAAAAGATTAAAGAAATTGTTCAGAGTTTGCCATGTCTCGGGATTCCACATCCGGACGCCCTCATGGTTGTAGAAAGACGGATGCGACCGAGCAAGGCTACGGAGGCATCTTGAAACAAAACTCCCCTGATACAAAAACCGAACAATTGGTAAGGTACCATTCAGGTATCTGGATTTCTTCTCAAAAGAATTATTCTACTATTAAAAAAGAAATTTTATCTATTGTTTTATGTATTACTAAATTTCAAGATGATTTGATTAATAAAACGTTTATTTTACGTATTGATTGTAAATCAGCAAAAGATGTTTTAGAAAAGGATGTTAAAAATTTGGTTTCAAAACAGATTTTTTGCGCTGGCAAGCCATCCTATCGCCTTTTGATTTTACTATAGAATTTATTAAAGGAGAGTCAAATTCTTTGCCCGATTATTTGACAAGAGAGTTTTTGCAGGATCGCAATGAGTAATTTCGAGACCTCGCGGTCTTCGACGAGTATAAAACCTGAGCAAAACCGTTTTTCTTCTCTATCGGCAGATAAAGCCTTATCGTTGAGACCATCGTCACCTCAATATCGGAATAAATTTGTGAGCAAAACATTAACACCCTATAAGCCAACCTCTTCTTCTCCTCAAGCAACACCTTCACCAAGAGCCCCTTTTAAGCAATTATTTTCAAACTTAGCTGATTTCCCTTCTTTACCCTCAGCAGAATCAACTTCGCAAAACACTCCTTCTTCTCCAATTGATTCCAAAAATGGTTGGATTGAAAAATTCACTGCCCCTATTATTGAAATAGATGAAGAATTGGAAGGACTAAATTATAAAGATTTGATTGATCATGTTTTTATTAAAGGTTTCTATTATATTACTCCCGATGTGATGAGAACAAGAGATTGGTACGAAGCTGTACTGCTATACACCGACTCTGTTCCGATTGAAAATGCTTATCAAGATGACCGTGATAGGCCCGGAATGCAAAGGATTGCTTATTCAAAATGTACAATCAAAAATATTTATTCTATGAAGACTTGGACATTTCCGTCCATGGTTGCACCAATCACCTTTCCAAGCAGATATGAACATGTTACCCCCTACGTTCAATTATATTGATTATATTCAGGCATGGAAGAATTTCCTGTTTATTCGACCCTTTTCGCATACTTGGGTTCTTTCAACTTAAGACAGATTTACCCGAGCGATTCCTGCATGGTTCTTTTCTTGGTGGGAACAATTTGGTATCAACCGAATGATTTTACCAACAGATAAATTACAACGTTTGATGGACTTTATTGAGCAGACAAAACCTACTGATCCCAGTACTTTGATTTTGACAACTATGCAGAAAGAACTTATGTTCTTTTTTAAGATGAAGTTCCCGTGGATTATCGAATGGTCCTTTACTAAAATCACCGATAAGCATAGACAAACTGTGTTAAGCCGTATGACTAAGATCAAATGGTGGAAGCAATACGATGAACAGAAGAAAAAGGAAAGTATTCCTTTTTCGGTTAATCAAAAGTTTGAACAAAAATTAAAAAAGAAACAAGAAATGGAAGCTTTGAAGAAAAGATTGGATCAAGTTTATGAAGAAATATTGTCCGGGAAAATTCTTGAGCAAAATGATTCGAGTTACCAGGTTATGGACAACAAGACTTTTTTAGTAGATGATCATGGTGAACCTAATCAAGAGTTTTTAATTAGCCAATTAGAAAATTTGCAACAACAGATTCAAACCGAGCATTGGATTTCTCGCGAACGACTTCAACGAGCCCAAAATCAAATTACTCTTCTTCAAGATATGAATCAAAGATCAACTTCAAGAAATGTCCAGTTGACTCTTATCAATAATGCCCTAACAAATCGCATTGAGCAACTTGTTCGTGAAGGACAATTATTGCGTTTACAAATTATTCGACTTGAGCAACAGATAAGATTTCAGCCGACAAGTCAGAGCCACCAAAGCATTCAGCAGACAAGAGATCGTGGAAATCGTGATACACTCAACCAACCCGACTAAAGCACTACGTGACAAACAGTCCAACATCATGGCAGACAACTTTATTAAAGATGCTTTCTTAAAGTAGTTTACTTTTTCTTTATTAAAGTCACTTTATGTAAAGTTTGAATTATTGTCTTTTCAATTATCGATGTAAGCATATTGTGTAAATTCCTTCTCTATTTAAGAGAAGTTCATCAATGAAATAAGCAGATCCGATTTTGTGCAAAAAACACCGATTCTCTCTCTCTCTCTCTACATTGTAAGTATTTTGTTCTAATATTTGAATAATACTAAGTATATTTGTGATTAAGTCTATAGGATAAACGAACAATGTGTTGTACTATAACGTAATATACCTTAGAACAATTCATAGAATTCAATGTAGAGCGTGAATCCTTAGTATTGAATCTAACAATTAAATTTGATATACGTTTATTCCTAAACGAATCTCTTGGAATCAATTATTAAAAAATGATAATACTTGGAATCTTGAAAATATGTCAACTAAGTATCAAATAAATCGTCTAGTAAATTAACTCTAAAGAGGATCTGTTGAAATAAATTTTAGTAAAAGACAAAATTCTAAGCGAATTGTTGAATCTACTAATAATGGTAAATTTAAATTACAAAGTGTAGATTTTGAACCTACAATTCCAAAACCTACTTATGTTTTTGATAATCTAGATAATGAATCGAATTTAATCCTACTTCTAGTCAAATGGAACCGGATTTAGATGATATCCCCTTCTGCTTTAAATATGATTCAATCCATGGATTGGGAAATGAATAAAAATTTACTACGCCAAGTGGTTTTTATGTCCTACTCGGAAAGATAATCGCAAATGGTTTTTTAACACTTTTACCCCGGGAGAGGGAAGATATACGAACTCTTTGGTATGATGAAATGAACACTTTGCAAATTCATTTAGAATTCTTTGCTTGGTTAAAAAGACATTTAAAAAACCAAGAATCTTTAGCTAAATATAGTAAGTCTAAATCTCATGAAATAAATATGATTAATAGTACTCCTAAAAAACATTTTCGATATGCCATTAATGAAGTTACATTAGAAGTCGAAGGAAAAAAGATAATAGCAAGTCCTTTTAAAACTATTAATAAACAATCTGAAAATAATCCACCTACGTTAAAAGATTTAGATAAAGTTTATCAACAAAATAATTATACAAATAAAAAATTACATTATTTAACTGAAAATTTAAGTAAATTACAGTCAGGACAAATTAGAGAAAAGGAAAAAGAATTAATTTCTAAAACTGAAAATCCTTTGTTTAAAATTTCTGAAAATACTTTTACTATGACTACTAATCATTCACTCTTAAATGAAATTACTAAAAAACTGGAAACATTAAATATTGAAAAGAAAAACATTAATGCAATAAGTGAAATATCCGATGACGAATCGAAACAATAAGTATAAATAATATGAACATTAATAAATTAAAATCTACTAAACAAACTACTTTAGGAAGAACTTATCATAAGACAAAAAACTATTATCCTAGACCTTCTTTTCCGGATATGCAATTTGAAGAAACTCGTGAAAGATTTAGTTTTCATCCGGAAGAATTATATGATTGGAATATAGATGGATTAACCGAGTGGCAAATATATAATTTTTTAACCGAAATAGGCATAGCCGTTGCAACTTATAAATCACACGGAAAAACCGATGAAGAAGCTACACAAATGATAATTAGTGGATTTCCCTGGCTTACTAAAAGGCTGGTGGGATCATGTATTAACCGATTTAGATAAACAACAAATTTTGCAAGCTAAAAAACAAATTGTAAAACCTGAATCTACTGTTGAAATGACCTTTACCCAAATATCTCGATGCATCAACAACATTAATATATGCTATTTGCAAACATTTCTTAGGAAATCCTGATAAGTTTCAAGAACGTAGTTCCGAGATTTTGATTAATCTAAGGTGTCCTAAATTACATGATTTTAGATGGTATAAAGATATGTTTTTAACTAAATTAATGATTAGACCTCGATCTTGGATCAAATTTTTGGAAAGAACGGTTTATAGCCGGTTTACCTAAAATTATTTGCGAAAAAGTTCGCATGAAATTAAAAGAAACTTATTCTAATGAAATCCCCTATGAGCAATTAACTTATGGAGATTTAATTAATTATGTTAATCTTCCTGGTTTAGCGTTATGTAATGATATTAAACTAACTAATAGAATCAAAAATGATAATCATACGTTATCTAAAGAACTAGGAGGTTTTTGTGAACAATTTGATATAAATCTCAAAAAATTAGTGCTCCCTCAAACAAAGTTAGAAAACATAAGTCTAAATATAAAAACTATTCAAAACCTAAGTATAAACATTACTCAAGAATATTAAAACTTATTCAAAGAAACCTTATAAGAAAACATTTTCTAAGAAACCTATTGAAAAAAAAAGATAGTCCTAGACATTATTCTAAATTAAAATGTTTTAAATGTGGAAAAATCGGACATACTTCTAAATATTGTCGTTTAAAGGATAAAATTAATACTTTAGCCATAGACGATGAACATAAGAAACAAATTTTTGAATTAATAGATCAAGATCAAACTGATAATGATATTGCTAGTTCGGATGAAGAGTATAATGAACAAATTAATGAATTAATTGATTCTTCTAGTAATGAAAGTGATCAAGATAATTGTGTAAATAATATAGGAATATGTTATTCTAATATTAATGTAATTTCTGCCGATGATAAACAATTCTTTTTGACATTAATAGATAAAATAGATGATAATGAAGTTAAAACTGAATATTTATTAAAATTAAAAGATATGATTATTAATGATATTCATAAACATGAAATTAAACCTTTTAATTTTAAAGATGTAACAGATAAATTTAAATCTAAGCAAGTAACTATAAATGATCTACAAAAGGAAATAAATGATCTAAAACTTGAAGTTAAAGAATTACAACTAAAGGTAGGAATATTAAGCAAAATTGAAAAAGAAAATCTTAATAAAGGAAAACAAACAATTACAAAAAAAGAAGAAGATGAGCAAGATTATATAGCTTTAATCTCTAGAATTAATATGCAACGTTGGTATATACAAATTAAAATTAAAATTCATAATGAAGTAGTAATAGATGCTTGTAGCCTTAGTTGATAGTGGTGCCGATCATAATTGTATACAGGAAGGATTAGTACCTACTAGATTCTTTGAAAAAACTAAAGAAAGATTAAATTCCGCTAGTGGATCTAAGCTTAAAGTTAAATATAAATTAAGCAATGTGTTAATTTGTAATAAGCAAATTTGTTTTAAAAATACATTCATTCTAGTTAAAGATTTATCACAACGAATTCTTTTAGGAACACCTTTTTTAACACGGATATATCCTTTTACGGTAAGTAAAAATGGAATTATGACAAATATTTTAGGCGAAGATATTCTATTTAAATTTGTGAGTTCTCCTTCTGAAAAGGAAGTAAATAATTTAAAAACTAAAACAATTCAAAAGATTAATTGTATTACTAAACAAATTAATTATTTAAAAGGAAGAAGTAAAGGTTGAAAAAATAAAAGAATTACTAGAAACTGATAAGATTAAAACTCAAATTACTGATTTTCAAAACAAATTATATGATGATGTTTGTTTCGAATTACCAAATGCTTTCCGGAATAGAAAGAAACATATTGTTTCTTTACCCTATGAAAAAACATTTACTGATAAAGATATTCCAACCAAAGCTAGGCCTATACAGATGAATAAGGAATTACTTGAGTATTGTAAAAAAGAAATTCAAAGTTTATTAGATAAAAATTTAATTAGACATTCCAAATCCCCTTGGAGTTGTGCTGCATTCTATGTAAATAATGCTGCAGAAAAGGAAAGAGGTACACCTCGTCTAGTTATTAATTATAAACCTTTGAACAAAGCCTTACAATGGATTAGATACCCTATTCCTAATAAGCGAGATTTATTAAAGCGTACTTATGGAGCAAATGTTTATTCTAAATTTGATTTAAAATCTGGTTTTTGGCAAATACAAGTAGATGAAAAAGATAAATATAAAACCGCATTTCTTGTCCCTTTTGGACATTTTGAGTGGAATGTTATGCCATTTGGTCCGAAAAATGCCCCTTCCGAATTCCAAAACATGATGAATGATGTATTCAATCCGTATTCTGAATTTTGCATTGTTTATATTGATGATGTGCTTATATTCTCAAAGTCTATTGATCAACATTTTAGGCATTTACATATATTTTATAAAATTGTTAAGCAAAATGGTTTGGTTTTATCTAAACCTAAAATGAAGTTATTTTTAACAACTTGTAGATTTCTTGGGCATGAATTAAGTCAAGGAACATATAAGCCAATTTGTAGAGTAATTGAATTTGCATCTAAATTTCCGGATGAACTTAAGGAGAAACAACAATTGCAAAGATTTTTAGGTTGTCTAAATTATGTGTCCGACTTTATTAAAAACTTGAGAATTATAATTGAACCCTTATATAAAAGGTTAAGAAAAAATGCTTTACCATGGTCTAATGAACATACATTAGTAGTTAAAAAGATTAAAGAAATTGTTCGGAGTTTGCCATGTCTCGGGATTCCACATCCGGACGCCCTCATGGTTGTAGAAACGGATGCATCCGAGCAAGGCTACGGAGGCATCTTGAAACAGAAACTCCCCGATACAAAAACTGAACAATTGGTAAGGTACCATTCAGGTATCTGGATTTCTTCTCAAAAGAATTATTCTACTATTAAAAAAGAAATTTTATCTATTGTTTTATGTATTACTAAATTTCAAGATGATTTGATTAATAAAAACGTTTATTTTACGTATTGATTGTAAATCAAGCAAAAGATGTTTTAGAAAAGGATGTTAAAAATTTGGTTTCAAAACAGATTTTTGCTCCCTGGCAGGCCATCCTATCGCCTTTTGATTTTACTATAGAATTTATTAAAGGAGAGTCAAATTCTTTGCCCGATTATTTGACAAGAGAGTTTTTGCAGGATCGCAATGAGTAATTTCAGACCTCGCGGTCTTCGACCCGAGTATAAACCTGAGCAAAACCGTTTTTCTTCTCTCTATCAGATAAAGCCTTATCATTGAGACCATCGTCACCTCAATATCGGAATAAATTTGTGAGCAAAACATTAACACCCTATAAGCCAACCTCTTCTTCTCCTCAAACAACACCTTCACCAAGAGCCCCTTTTAAGCAATTATTTTCAAACTTAGCTGATTTCCCTTCTTTACCCCCCAGAGAATCAACTTCGCAAAACACTCCTTCTTCTCCAATTGATTCCAAAAATGGTTGGATTGAAAAATTCACTGCCCCTATTATTGAAATAGATGAAGAATTGGAAGGACTAAATTATAAAGATTTGATTGATCATGTTTTTATTAAAGGTTTCTATTATATTACTCCGATGTGATGAGAACAAGAGATTGGTACGAAGTCTCATGCTATACACGCGACTGCTCGATTGAAAATGCTTATCAAGATGACCGTGATAGGCCCGGAATGCAAAGGATTGCTTATTCAAAATGTACAATCAAAAATATTTATTCTATGAAGACTTGGACATTTCCGTCCATGGTGGCACCAATCACCTTTCCAGCAGATATGAACATGTTACCCCCTACGTTCAATTATATTGATTATATTCGGGCATGGAAGAATTTCCTGTTTATTCGACCCTTCTCGCATACTTGGTTCTTTCACCAAGACGATTTACCTGAGCGATTCCTGCATGGTTCTTTTCTTGGTGGGAACAATTTGGTATTAACCGAATGATTTTACCAACGGATAAATTACAACGTTTGATGGACTTTATTGAGCAGACAAAACCTACTGATCCCAGTACTTTGATTTTGACAACTATGCAGAAAGAACTTATGTTCTTTTTTAAGATGAAGTTCCCGTGGATTATCGAATGGTCCTTTACTAAAATCACCGATAAGCATAGACAAACTGTGTTAAGCCGTATGACTAAGATCAAATGGTGGAAGCAATACGATGAACAGAGAAAAAGGAAAGTATTCCTTTTTCGGTTAATCAAAAGTTTGAACAAAAATTAAAAAAGAAACAAGAAATGGAAGCTTTGAAGAAAAGATTGGATCAAGTTTATGAAGAAATATTGTCCGAAAATTTTGCCTGAGCAAAATGATTCAGAGTTACCCGGTTATGGACAACAAGACTTTTTTAGTAGATGATCATGACTGAACCTAATCGAGAGTTTTTAATTAGCCAATTAGAAAATTTGCAACAACAGATTCAAACCGAGCATTGGATTTCTCGCGAACGACTTCAGAGAGCCCAAAATCAAATTACTCTTCTTCAAGATATGAATCAAAGATCAACTTCAAGAAATGTTCAGTTGACTCTTATCAATAATGCCTTAACAAATCGCATTGAGCAACTTGTTCGTGAAGGACAATTATTGCGCTTCACATTATTCGACTTGAGCAACAGGATAAGATTTCAGGACAAGTTCGAGTCAAAAAAGCATTCAAAGACAAGAGATCGTGGAAATCGTGATACACTCAACCAACCTGATTAAAGCACTACGGAAACAGTCCAACATCATGGCAGACAACTTTATTAAAGAAGCTTTCTTAAAGTAGTTTACTTTTTCTTTATTAAAGTCACTTTATGTAAAGTTTGAATTATTGTCTTTTCAATTATTGATGTAAGCATATTGTGTAAATTCCTTCTCTATTTAAGAGAAGTTCATCAATGAAATAAGCAGATCCGATTTTGTGCAAAAAACCCCGATTTCTCTCTCTCTCTCTACATTGTAAGTATTTTGTTCTAATATTTGAATAATACTAAGTATATTGTCCGGAGGACATAAACGAACAAGTGTTGATACACTATATCGTTTATAATTCAAAGGAATCAATATAGAGCTCACACCTCCGTATATTAAATTTGATTATCTTTGAGCCTCGTCAAGACACGTACTAAGTAAAATTTTGTAGGTATTATTATTATTGTGAAAGATCCTTGTGAAAAGGAAGTTTTCGAGCCAAGTTCTATTAAGTTTTTAGTTTTGTTAAACAACGGTATTGTTTTAAACGAAGTTTTTACCAATGAGTCCGCACTTGTTTACGGAGTTGCGAATCAAGATGGTATCCGTTGGTCACCGTGGTGAGTCCGTTGGTAAGCCCAGGAGGTGGTCCGCCAATGGTAAAACGTGGTCCCGGCAGCTTGTAAGAACCCCTGAATATCGGTAAGTAAACATTGTGTAAAAATGATGTCTAAAGCAATTAAATTGTTTAAGAAAAACTTAGAAGAAGATAATGAACTTAGGTCTCTAGAAACTGAATCTATTTCTGAAGTAAATTCTCTCGAAATACATATATCACATATTGAACAAAATTTGCATAACTGGAGTATTCCGAAAATGAATATTTCTACTTTCTATAAGAAAGGTACGTTTGATATGTTTGCTGATTATGCTATTCATACTTGAACATACGTTTAGTATTAAAAATGAAACCGAAACTTTCACGGTTATTACGTAAGGCGAGTATTTTACATCATAGGAAAAAATATAGATTTTTACATATTGGTTTAGTTCAGTTTGCGGTTAAGCCATTATTTAGGTTAGGATTAGACATTCCTATCCTTTTAATGATTAGAGATGCTAGACATACGAATTTTGAGCATTCATTATTAGCTATCCTTGAATCAAACATAGCAAATGGTCCCGGTTTATAGTAATTGCTATCCGAACTTTTCTGTTGATTTTAGCGATGAAAAATATTTTAAAAACTTTAACCGTCAATTTACAAACAAAGAATATATCTTTTGATAGATCTAAGTCTATAGGTTTAATATATCGTGTTTACTATAAGGTAATGAATACCTTAGCACCCAATTCTAAAATTGAAAGTAAAACTGGTGAATCCTTAGTATTTGAATCTAACACTGATCATACTAATACGTTTATTCCTAAACGAATCTCTTGGAATCAATTATTAAAAAATGATAATACTTGGAATCTGGAAAATATGTCAACTAAGTATAAAGATTTAGGAGAATCGAGTAAGCTGTCTAAAATTACGGAACTTAAAGATGGATCTGTTGAAATAAATTTTAGTAAAAGACAAAATTCTAAGCGAATTGTTGAATCTACTAATAATGGTAAATTTAAATTACAAAGTGTAGATTTTGAACCTACAATTCCAAAACCTACTTATGTTTTTGATAATCTAGATAATGACTCTGAATTTAATCCTACTTCTAGTCAAATGGAACCGGATTTAGATGATATCCCTTCTGCTTTAAATATGATTCAATCCATGGATTGGGAAATGAATAAAAATTTACTACGCCAATGGTTTTTATGTCCTACTCGGAAAGATAATCAAAAATGGTTTTTTAACACTTTTACCCCAGGGAGAGGGAAGATATACGAACTCTTTGGTATGATGAAATGCACACTTTGCAAATTCATTTAGAATTCTTTGCTTGGTTAAAAAGACATTTAAAAAACCAAGAATCTTTAGCTAAATATAGTAAGTCTAAATCTCATGAAATAAATATGATTAATAGTACTCCTAAAAAACATTCCGATATGCCATTAACTGAAGTTACATTAGAAGTCGAAGGAAAAAAGATAATAGCAAGTCCTTTTAAAACTATTAATAAACAATCCGAAAATAATCCACCTACGTTAAAAGATTTAGATAAAGTTTATCAACAAAATAATTATACAAATAAAAAATTACATTATTTAACCGAAAATTTAAGTAAATTACCAATGGACAAATTAGAGAAAAGGAAAAAGAATTAATTTCTAAAACTGAAAATCCTTTGTTTAAAATTTCTGAAAATACTTTTACTATGACTACTAATCATTCACTCTTAAATGAAATTACTAAAAAACTGGAAACATTAAATATTGAAAAGAAAAACATTAATGCAATAAGTGAAATATCCGAAGATGAATCGAAACAATAAGTATCAATAATATGAACATTAATAAATTAAAATCTACTAAACAAACTACTTTAGGAAGAACTTATCATAAGACGAAAAACTATTATCCTAGACCTTCTTTTCGGGATATGCAATTTGAAGAAACTCGTGAAAGATTTAGCTTTCATCCGGAAGAATTATATGATTGGAATATAGATGGATTAACCGAGTGGCAAATATATAATTTTTTTAACCGAAATAGGCATAGCCGTTGCAACTTATAAATCACACGGAAAAACCGATGAAGAAGCTACACAAATGATAATTAGTGGATTTACTGGCTTACTAAAAGGCTGGTGGGATCATGTATTAACCGATTTAGATAAACAACAAATTTTGCAAGCTAAAAAACAAATTGTAAAACCTGAATCTATACTGTTGAAATGACCTTTACCCAAATATCGATGCGTCAACAACATTAATATATGCTATTTGTAAACATTTCTTAGGAAATCTCGATAAGTTTCAGCAACGTAGTTCGAGATTTTGATTAATCTAAGGTGTCCTAAATTACATGATTTTAGATGGTATAAAGATATGTTTTTAACTAAACTAATGATTAGACCGTCTTTGGATCAAATTTTTTGGAAAGAACGGTTTATAGCGGTTTACCTAAACTATTTGTGCGAAAAAGTTCGCATGAAATTAAAGGAAACTTATTCTAATGAAATCCCCTATGAGCAATTAACTTATGGAGATTTAATTAATTATGTTAATCTTACTGGTTTAGCGTTATGTAATGATATTAAACTAACTAATAGAATCAAAAATGATAATCATACGTTATCTAAAGAACTAGGAGGTTTTTGTGAACAATTTGATATAAATCCTGAAAAAATTAGTGCTCCCTCAAACAAAGTTAGAAAACATAAGTCTAAATATAAAAACTATTCAAAACCTAAGTATAAACATTACTCTAAAACTTATTCAAAGAAACCTTATAAGAAAACATTTTCTAAGAAACCTGTTGAACAAAAGGATAGTCCTAGACATTATTCTAAATTAAAATGTTTTAAATGTGGAAAAATCGGACATACTTCTAAATATTGTCGTTTAAAGGATAAAATTAATACTTTAGCCATAGACGATGAATATAAGAAACAAATTTTTGAATTAATAGATCAAGATCAAACTGATAATGATATTGCTAGTTCGAGATGAAGAGTATAATGAACAAATTAATGAATTAATTGATTCTTCTAGTAATGAAAGTGATCAAGATAATTGTGTAAATAATATAGGAATATGTTATTCTAATATTAATGTAATTTCTGCGATGATAAACAATTCTTTTTGACATTAATAGATAAAATAGATGATAATGAAGTTAAAACTGAATATTTATTAAAATTAAAAGATATGATTATTACTGATATTCATAAACATGAAATTAAACCTTTTAATTTTAAAGATGTAACAGATAAATTTAAATCTAAGCAAGTAACTATAAATGATCTACAAAAGGAAATAAATGATCTAAAAATTGAAGTTAAAGAATTACAATTAAAGGTAGGAATATTAAGTAAAATTGAAAAAGAAAATCTTAATAAAGGAAAACAAGTAATCACTGAAAATATAGAAGAAGATGAGCATGATTATATAGCTTTAATCTCTAGAATTAATATGCAACGTTGGTATATACAAATTAAAATTAAAATTCATAATGAAGTAGTAATAGATGCTGTAGCCTTAGTTGATAGTGGTGCTGATCATAATTGTATACAGGAAGGATTAGTACCTACTAGATTCTTTGAAAAAACTAAAGAAAGATTAAATTCTGCTAGTGGATCTAAGCTTAAAGTTAAATATAAATTAAGCAATGTGTTAATTTGTAATAAGCAAATTTGTTTTAAAAATACATTCATTCTAGTTAAAGATTTATCACAACGAATTCTTTTAGGAACACCTTTTTTAACAGATATATCCTTTTACAAGTAAGTAAAAATGGAATTATGACAAATATTTTAGGCGAAGATATTCTATTTAAATTTGTAAGTTCTCCTTCGGAAAAAGAAGTAAATAATTTAAAAACTAAAACAATTCAAAAGATTAATTGTATTACTAAACAAATTAATTATTTAAAAGAAGAAGTAAAAGTTGAAAAAATAAAAGAATTACTAGAAACCGAAAAGCTTAAAACTCAAATTACTGATTTTCAAAACAAATTATATGATGATGTTTGTTCCGAATTACCAAATGCTTTCCGGAATAGAAAAAAGCATATTGTTTCTTTACCCTATGAGAAAACATTTACTGATAAAGATATTCCAACCAAAGCTAGGCCGATACAGATGAATAAAGAATTACTTGAGTATTGTAAAAAAGAAATTCAAAGTTTATTAGATAAAAATTTAATTAGACATTCCAAATCCCCTTGGAGTTGTGCTGCATTCTATGTAAATAATCTGCAGAAAAGGAAAGAGGTACACCTCGTCTAGTTATTAATTATAAACCTTTGAACAAAGCCTTACAATGGATTAGATACCCTATTCCTAATAAGCGAGATTTATTAAAGCGTACTTATGGAGCAAATGTTTATTCTAAATTTGATTTAAAATCTGGTTTTTGGCAAATACAAGTAGATGAAAAAGATAAATATAAAACCGCATTTACTGTCCCTTTTGGACATTTTGAGTGGAATGTAATGCTTGTCTCGAAAAATGCCCCTTCCGAATTCCAAAACATGATGAATGATGTATTCAATCCGTATTCTGAATTTTGCATTGTTTATATTGATGATGTGCTTATATTCTCAAAGTCTATTGATCAACATTTTAGGCATTTACATATATTTTATAAAATTGTTAAGCAAAATGGTTTAGTTTTATCTAAACCCAAAAATGAAGTTATTTTTAACAACTTGTAGATTTCTTGGGCATGAATTAAGTCAAGGAACATATAAGCCAATTTGTAGAGTAATCGAATTTGCATCTAAATTTCCAGATGAACTAAAGGAGAAACAGCAATTGCAAAGATTTTTAGGTTGTCTAAATTATGTGTCCGACTTTATTAAAAACTTGAGAATTATAATTGAACCCTTATATAAAAGGTTAAGAAAAAATGCTTTACCATGGTCTAATGAACATACACTAGTCGTTAAAAAGATTAAAGAAATTGTTCAGAGTTTGCCATGTCTCGGGATTCCACATCCGGACGCCCTCATGGTTGTAGAAACGGATGCATCCGAGCAAGGCTACGGAGGCATCTTGAAACAGAAACTCCCCGATATAAAAACTGAACAATTGGTAAGGTACCATTCGGGTATCTGGATTTCTTCTCAAAAGAATTATTCTACTATCAAAAAAGAAATTTTATCGATTGTTTTATGCATTACTAAATTTCAAGATGATTTGATTAATAAAACTTTTATTTTACGTATTGATTGTAAATCAGCAAAAGATGTTTTAGAAAAGGATGTTAAAAATTTGGTTTCAAAACAGATTTTTGCTCGCTGGCAAGCCATACTATCAGCTTTTGATTTTACTATAGAATTTATTAAAGGAGAGTCAAATTCTTTGCCCGATTATTTGACAAGAGAGTTTTTGCAGGATCGCAATGAGTAATTTCAGACCTCGTGGTCTTCGACCTGAGTATAAACCCGAGCAAAACCGTTTTTCTTCTCTATCGGCAGATAAGGCCTTATCGTTGAGACCATCGTTACCTCAATCTCGGAATAAATTTGTGAGCAAAACATTAATACCCTATAAGCCAACCTCTTCTTCTCCTCAAGCAACACCTTCACCAAGAGCCCCTTTTAAGCAATTATTCTCAAACTTAGCTGATTTCCCTTCTTTACCCTCAAGAATCAATTCGCAAAACACTCCTTCTTCTCCAATTGATTCCAAAAATGGTTGGATTGAAAAATTCACTGCCCCTATTATTGAAATAGATGAAGAATTGGAAGGACTAAATTATAAAGATTTGATTGATCATGTTTTTATTAAAGGTTTCTATTATATTACTCCCGATGTGATGAGAACAAGAGATTGGTACGAAGCTGTATTGCTATACACCGACTCTGTTCCGATTGAAAATGCTTATCAAGATGACCGTGATAGGCCCGGAATGCAAAGGATTGCTTATTCAAAATGTACAATCAAAAATATTTATTCTATGAAGACTTGGACATTTCCGTCCATGGTTGCACCAATCACCTTTCCAGCAGATATGAACATGTTACCCCCTACGTTCAATTATATTGATTATATTCGGGCATGGAAGAATTTCCTGTTTATTCGACCCTTCTCGCATACTTGGTTCTTTCACCAAGAGAGATTTACCCGAGCGATTCCCGCATGGTTCTTTTCATGGTGGGAACAATTTGGTATCAACAGAATGATTTTACCAGCAGATAAATTACAGCGTTTGATGGATTTTATTGAGCAGACAAAACCTACTGATCCCAGTACTCCGATTTTGACAACTATGCAGAAAGAACTTATGTTCTTTTTTAAGATGAAGTTCCCATGGATTATCGAATGGTCCTTTACTAAAATCACCGATAAGCATAGACAAACTGTGTTAAGCCGTATGACTAAGATCAAATGGTGGAAGCAATACGATGAGCAGCGAAAAAAGGAAAGTATTCCTTTTTCAGTTAATCAAAAGTTTGAACAAAAATTAAAAAAGAAACAAGAACTGGAAGCTTTGAAAAAAAGATTGGATCAAGTTTATGAAGAAATATTATCGCAAAATTTCGAGCAAAATGATTCAGAGTTACCCGGTTATGGACAACAAGACTTTTTTAGTAGATGATCATGACTGAACCTAATCAAGAGTTTTTAATTAGCCAATTAGAAAATTTGCAGCAACAGATTCAAACTGAGCATTGGATTTCTCGGGAACGACTTCAACGAGCCCAAAATCAAATTAATCTTCTCCAAGATATGAATCAAAGATCAACATCCAGAAATGCCCAATTGACTCTTATCAATAATGCCTTAACAAATCGCATTGAGCAACTTGTTCGTGAAGGACAATTATTGCGCTTACAGATTATTCGACTTGAGCAACAGATAAGATTTCAGCCGACAAGTTCGAGTCAGCAAAGCATTCAGCAGACAAGAGATCGTGGAAATCGTGATACACTCAACCAACCTGACTAAAGCACTACGTGACAAACAGTCCAACATCATGGCAGACAACTTTATTAAAGATGCTTTCTTAAAGTAGTTTACTTTTTCTTTATTAAAGTCACTTTATGTAAAGTTTGAATTATTGTCTTTTCAATTATTGATGTAAGCATATTGTGTAAATTCCTTCTCTATTTAAGAGAAGTTCATTAATGAAATAAGCGAGATCCGATTTTGTGCAAAAAACTCCGATTTCTCTCTCTCTCTCTACATTGTAAGTATTTTTGTTCTAATATTTGAATAATACTAAGTATATTGTCCGGAGGACATAAACGAACAAGTGTTGATACACTATATCGTTTATAATTCAAAGAAATCAATATAGAGCTTACACCTCTGTATATTAAATTTGATTATCTTTGAGCCCCGTCAAGACACGAAGTACTAAGTAAAATTGTTTGCATTGTTATGAAAAATCTTTCACGAGTTTCTTCAAATTGCATATCCGGAAAAGAAGGTCTAGGATAATAGTTTTTCGTCTTATGATAAGTTCTTCCTAAAGTAGTTTGTTTAGTAGATTTTAATTTATTAATGTTCATATTATTGATACTTATTGTTTTCGATTCATCTTCGGATATTTCACTTATTGCATTAATGTTTTTCTTTTCAATATTTAATGTTTCCGCTTTTTTAGTAATTTCATTTAAGAGTGAATGATTAGTAGTCATAGTAAAAGTATTTTCGAAATTTTAAACAAAGGATTTTCAGTTTTAGAAATTAATTCTTTTTCCTTTTCTCTAATTTGTCCTGTCGTAATTTACTTAAATTTTCGGTTAAATAATGTAATTTTTTATTTGTATAATTATTTTGTTGATAAACTTTATCTAAATCTTTTAACGTAGGTGGATTATTTTCAGATTGTTTATTAATAGTTTTAAAAGGACTTGCTATTATCTTTTTTCCTTCGACTTCTAATGTAACTTCGGTTAATGGCATATCGGAATGTTTTTTAGGAGTACTATTAATCATATTTATTTCATGAGATTTAGACTTACTATATTTAGCTAAAGATTCTTGGTTTTTTAAATGTCTTTTTAACCAAGCAAAGAATTCTAAATGAATTTGCAAAATGTGCATTTCATCATACCAAAGAGTTCGTATATCTTCCCTCTCCCGGGGGGTAAAAGTGTTAAAAAACCATTTTCGATTATCTTTCTGAGTAGGACATAAAAACCATTGGCGTAGTAAATTTTTATTCATTTCCCAATCCATGGATTGAATCATATTTAAAGCAGAAGGGATATCATCTAAATCCGGTTCCATTTGACTAGAAGTAGGATTAAATTCGGAGTCATTATCTAGATTATCAAAAACATAAGTAGGTTTTGGAATTGTAGGTTCAAAATCTACACTTTGTAATTTAAATTTACCATTATTAGTAGATTCAACAATTCGCTTAGAATTTTGTCTTTTACTAAAATTTATTTCAACCGATCCATCTTTAAGTTCCGTAATTTTAGACAGCTTTACTCGATTCTCCTAAATCTTTATACTTAGTTGACATATTTTCCAGATTCCAAGTATTATCATTTTTTAATAATTGATTCCAAGAGATTCGTTTAGGAATAAACGTATTAGTATGATCAGTGTTAGATTCAAATACTAAGGATTCACCAGTTTTACTTTCAATTTTAGAATTGGGTGCTAAGGTATTCATTACCTTATAGTAAACACGATATATTAAACCTATAGACTTAGATCTATCAAAAGATATATTCTTTGTTTGTAAATTGACGGTTAAAGTTTTTAAAATATTTTCATCCGTTAAATCAAGAAAAGTTCGGATAGCAATTACTATAAACGGGACCATTTGCTATGTTTGATTCAAGGATAGCTAATAATGAATGCTCAAAATTCGTATGTCTAGTATCTCTAATCATTAAAAGGATAGGAATGTCTAATCCTAACCTAAATAATGGCTTAACAAAATGCGAACTAAACCAATATGTAAAAATCTATATTTTTTCCTATGATGTAAAATACTCGCCTTACGTAATAACCGTAAAGTTTCGGTTTCATTTTTAATACTAAACGTATGTTCGGAAGTATGAATAGCATAATCAGCAAACATATCAAACGTACCTTTCTTATAGAAAGTAGAAATATTCATTTTCGGAATACTCCAGTTATGCAAATTTTGTTCAATATGTGATATATGTATTTCAAGAGAATTTACTTCTTGAAATAGATTCAGTTTCTAGAGACCTAAGTTCATTATCTTCTTCTAAGTTTTTCTTAAACAATTTAATTGCTTTAGACATCATTTTTACACAATGTTTACTTACCGATATTCGGAGTTTCTTACAAGCCTCCGGGACCACGTTTTTACCAGGGACCACCACCTCCTGGGCCGACCCGGACTCACCACGCCGACCAACGGATACCATCTTGATTCGCAACTCCGTAACCCATAAATACTCATTGGTAAAAACTCGGTTTAAACAATACCGTTGTTTAACAAAACTTAAAAACTTAATAGAACTTGGCTCGATACCAATTTCTACAGGACCTTCACTTTCATAACAATGCAAACAATTTTACTTAGTACGTGTCTTGACGAGGCTCAAAGATAATCAAATTTAATATACAGAGGTGTAAGCTCTATATTGATTTCTTTGAATTATAAACGATATAGTGTATCAACACTTGTTCGTTTATGTCCTCCGGACAATATACTTAGTATTATTCAAATATTAGAACAAAAATACTTACAATGTAGAGAGAGAGAGAGAAATCGGAGTTTTTTGCACAAAATCGGATCTGCTTATTTCATTAATGAACTTCTCTTAAATAGAGAAGGAATTTACACAATATGCTTACATCAATAATTGAAAAGACAATAATTCAAACTTTACATAAAGTGACTTTAATAAAGAAAAAGTAAACTACTTTAAGAAAGCATCTTTAATAAAGTTGTCTGCCATGATGTTGGACTGTTTGTCACGTAGTGCTTTAGTCAGGTTGGTTGAGTATATCACGATTTCCACGATCTCTTGTCTGCTGAATGCTTTGCTGACTCGAACTTGTCGGCTGAAATCTTATCTGTTGCTCAAGTCGAATAATCTGTAAGCGCAATAATTGTCCTTCACGAACAAGTTGCTCAATGCGATTTGTTAAGGCATTATTGATAAGAGTCAATTGGGCATTTCTGGATGTTGATCTTTGATTCATATCTTGGAGAAGATTAATTTGATTTTGGGCTCGTTGAAGTCGTTCCCGAGAAATCCAATGCTCAGTTTGAATCTGTTGCTGCAAATTTTCTAATTGGCTAATTAAAAACTCTTGATTAGGTTCAGTCATGATCATCTACTAAAAAAGTCTTGTTGTCCATAACCGGGTAACTCTGAATCATTTTGCTCGGACGAATTTTCAGATAATATTTCTTCATAAACTTGATCCAATCTTTTTCTCAAAGCTTCCAGTTCTTGTTTCTTTTTTAATTTTTGTTCAAACTTTTGATTAACTGAAAAAGGAATACTTTCCTTTTTTCGCTGCTCATCGTATTGCTTCCACCATTTGATCTTAGTAAGTCATACGCGTAACACAGGTTTGTCTATGCTTATCGGTGATTTTAGTAAAGGACCATTCGATAATCCATGGGAACTTCATCTTAAAAAAGAACATAAGTTCTTTCTGCATAGTTGTCAAAATCAGAGTACTGGGATCAGTAGGTTTTGTCTGCTCAATAAAATCCATCAAACGCTGTAATTTATCTGCTGGTAAAATCATTCTGTTGATACCAAATTGTTCCCACCATGAAAAGAACCATGCAGGAATCGCTGCCGGGTAAACCGTCTTCAGCGAAAGAACCAAGTATGCGAGAAGGGTCGAATAAACCGGAAATTCTTCCATGCCTGAATATAATCAATATAATTGAACGTAGGGGGTAACATGTTCATATCTGCTGGAAAGGTGATTGGTGCAACCATGGACGGAAATGTCCAAGTCTTCATAGAATAAATATTTTTGATTGTACATTTTGAATAAGCAATCCTTTGCATTCCGGGCCTATCACGGTCATCTTGATAAGCATTTTCAATCGGAACAGAGTCGGTGTATAGCAATACAGCTTCGTACCAATCTCTTGTTCTCATCACATCGGGAGTAATATAATAGAAACCTTTAATAAAAACATGATCAATCAAATCTTTATAATTTAGTCCTTCCAATTCTTCATCTATTTCAATAATTAATTTGTTTAGTAATACAATTAATCTTTTGAATTGTTTTAGTTTTTAAATTATTTACTTCTTTTTCCGAAGGAGAACTTACAAATTTAAATAGAATATCTTCGCCTAAAATATTTGTCATAATTCCATTTTTACTTACTGTAAAAGGATATATCCGTGTTAAAAAAGGTGTTCCTAAAAGAATTCGTTGTGATAAATCTTTAACTAGAATGAATGTATTTTTAAAACAAATTTGCTTATTACAAATTAACACATTGCTTAATTTATATTTAACTTTAAGCTTAGATCCACTAGCAGAATTTAATCTTTCTTTAGTTTTTTCAAAGAATCTAGTAGGTACTAATCCTTCCTGTATACAATTATGATCAGCACCACTATCAACTAAGGCTACAGCATCTATTACTACTTCATTATGAATTTTAATTTTAATTTGTATATACCAACGTTGCATATTAATTCTAGAGATTAAGGCTATATAATCATGCTCATCTTCTTCTATATTTTCAGTGATTACTTGTTTTCCTTTATTAAGATTTTCTTTTTCAATTTTACTTAATATTCCTACCTTTAATTGTAATTCTTTAACTTCAATTTTTAGATCATTTATTTCCTTTTGTAGATCATTTATAGTTACTTGCTTAGATTTAAATTTATCTGTTACATCTTTAAAATTAAAAGGTTTAATTTCATGTTTATGAATATCAGTAATAATCATATCTTTTAATTTTAATAAATATTCAGTTTTAACTTCATTATCATCTATTTTATCTATTAATGTCAAAAATAATTGTTTATCATCGGCAGAAATTACATTAATATTAGAATAACATATTCCTATATTATTTACACAATTATCTTGATCACTTTCATTACTAGAAGAATCAATTAATTCATTAATTTGTTCATTATACTCTTCATCTGAACTAGCAATATCATTATCAGTTTGATCTTGATCTATTAATTCAAAAATTTGTTTCTTATATTCATCGTCTATGGCTAAAGTATTAATTTTATCCTTTAAACGACAATATTTAGAAGTATGTCCGATTTTTCCACATTTAAAACATTTTAATTTAGAATAATGTCTAGGACTATCCTTTTGTTCAACAGGTTTCTTAGAAAATGTTTTCTTATAAGGTTTCTTTGAATAAGTTTTAGAGTAATGTTTATACTTAGGTTTTGAATAGTTTTTATATTTAGACTTATGTTTTCTAACTTTGTTTGAGGGAGCACTAATTTTTTAGGATTTATATCAAATTGTTCACAAAAACCTCCTAGTTCTTTAGATAACGTATGATTATCATTTTTGATTCTATTAGTTAGTTTAATATCATTACATAACGCTAAACCAGTAAGATTAACATAATTAATTAAATCTCCATAAGTTAATTGCTCATAGGGGATTTCATTAGAATAAGTTTCCTTTAATTTCATGCGAACTTTTTCTGCAAATAGTTTAGGTAAACCGGCTATAAACCGTTCTTTCCAAAAATTTGATCCAGCATCGGGTCTAATCATTAGTTTAGTTAAAAACATATCTTTATACCATCTAAAATCATGTAATTTAGGACACCTTAGATTAATCAAAATCTCGGAACTACGTTCTTTGAAACTTATCGAGATTTCCTAAGAAATGTTTACAAATAGCATATATTAATGTTGTTGACGCATCGGATATTTGGGTAAAGGTCATTTCAACGAAGTAGATTCAGGTTTTACAATTTGTTTTTTAGCTTGCAAAATTTGTTGTTTATCTAAATCAGTTTCACGAACTCTTTGGTATGATGAAATGCACATTTTGC
>JAHSUH010003296.1:0-10773 GCA_025388415.1 Cynanchum wilfordii
TAATAATCTTCATGAATTGAAGATATTATTAGAATACTAACTAAACTAGAAAGCTCTTAAAGAAAATAAAGGAATGAAGATAAAATGATATGAAAATGCAAAACTAACTAAGAAATGTAAGACAACTAATGAAGATGCAAAACAAGTAAATGACAAGTAATGAGACTAAGATCAAGAAGAAAAGTAAACTAAACTACTCTAACATAATACCTAAAAATCAAGAAAAATTCTATAACAACTACCAAAAACCATGAAGCGAAAACATGAAAATACATCTAAGAACATGAAATAGAAATCAATCAAGGGAAGAATCAAGTTAGAAAACTAGTTAGATCTTTATACTAACCATACCTAAGAACTAGTTAGAACAAGTTAGAATGATTAAAACAAACTATGTCAAGTTAGAAAGTAGGAAAAACAATTAGGCAGAGCACCTATCGAAATAGTTTAGTAAATAAGGTGGTATTCAGATTTTAAATTTATAAAAATCGTTTTCCCCCAAGACTTCTATTAAATTCTAGTGTGGAAAATATAATCAAACTAATTATGAATATGATTTGAGAATAAGAATCATTCAACAAGTAAACCAACCATTATCAAGAATGATAAGATTGAATTCTAAATCCTAGAAAGCAAATTAAAAGAAATTAAAGTAGAAGATCAAGCAAGTAATGGAAGGTAGAAACTCAAAAGAAATAATAGGAGAAATGAAGGATACAAACTACTAGGGGCAAGATTAATCATGAATTAACTATCATAATCTCACCAATATTCAAGTCTAAAGTAGAATTTCTTCCATACGGATTGTGGCAAGAAACTCATTGATTAAAGAACACTTGAATGTTGACAAGATCAAACCACCCATCAATCATCCTAGTTCCGGTCCATTAATAGGAAATCTAATCGAATCAAATTGGCACTAATTGTTGTCCTAGTTCCGGCCTAACAATTAGTGTTAATCCGGAACTACAACCTCAAATCAAAGCTCAATACTCAAGATAAAATTCATATTTAAAGCTATGAATGAAATTGCAATTCAAATTAATAACACTACAACAATCATCCATGAAAACCATAATTTGCCCAAAGTAATTTGTAGAATAATACCAACCATTTCTACCTAAAAGAAATGTAGAGAGAAGAGTTCCTAGGGTTGATGTCTAATTACAAGATGGAAATTATAACAAATCAAAGAAGAAGAGTAACCTCTTCAACCTCCTCTTTGTCAAACTTCTTATTCTTCTTCAAACCTTCAAGTTGATGGAGTTGGTTCCTCTCTTGCAAAAATTCAAGGAAATTCCTTATGGTTGAGGCAACTTCTCACAAAGACTCACAAAAGATTCTCTCAACTCACAACTTATGAAAGAGATCTCAAAATATGGAAAATAGCAAAATATAGATCTAATTCAAAACCCTAAAACAAGTATTACAAAATCACTTTAATAGCATAATCCTTCCAAATACAAGTCAATCTTACTAATGCTAAAAATCCTAATATTTATAGATAAACTAAACTAGGGGTAAAATCGTCTTTTTACACAGAAAACAGAGATCCTGGCATGACTACAGGCGTTGCCCTTTCTTCTCTACGGGCGTATTAATGCGGTTATGTCCTACGGACGTATGATCCGGAGTGCAACGGCCGTAGAGAAGGTAGTTAATTCATACGGGCGTGATGCACAAAAGGGCAACGGGCGTATAGCTCCTACGGGCGTATGACGGCTTCCAAGGGCGTCGCATATTTCCAGAATGTTGCACTTTTGCCTCTGAATTTGTCTTTTTAAACCAATTTGCCCCAAAAGTTACCTGAAACAGAATATTTGCAATTAAACCCGAAATCAATCAATTTATCTCAATTTAATACAATTATATTCACAAATCATGCACAAATTATATCTCAAAACATGATCATAATTGATGTTATCAGCATGCATTCACAATAATAATCTCATGACATTCAATATCTACCTAGAAAGATTCTATACCTGTCTTGGAACATCTAGTGTTTATTCAAACAATTTATAGCACATAAATCGTATCTAGAATCTCCAGATTCTACTCATATAACATGAAAACCCTAAACTGGAACATCAAGTCTCTAAATAAAACAGAGTAGTCATAAATTACGCCCCAAAACCAAATAAGACTCTTCTATAGAAGAATAATTCATCAGATGTGTTTATTTGCAAAAAGAAAGAATCCGAAGCAAAACAACTAACCTACTAAACAAAATAACGAAAAACTAAGGAATAAAAGGAAAAGAGAGAAACTAAGTGAGTGGAGAAGGATCTGGTGGTGACAAATTTTCATCCTCATTCGTAGACTTGGCATCCTAGTACTGATGTGTCACTTTAGGCTTCACATTTGGTTATAAAGAATTGTAATAATTTCTCATATTGTGTGCTTCCAACCTCTTCAGGCAAATGATGAGTTATATTTATATATAAAAATAATAAAAATAATTGAATAAAATAATAGAATTGTCAAGATTAAAATAGAATTGTCACATAGAAAATAAACTCAACTAGGCAGAGAACCTATCAAAATAGTTTAGTAAATAAAGGTATTATTCAGATTTTAATATTTATAAAATCGTTTTCCCCAAGACGTCTATTAATTTAGTGTGGAAAATATAATTAAATCAATTATGATTATGATTTGGAAGTATGAATCAATCATTAAGTAATCCAACCTTTATCAAGAATGATAGGATTGAATTCTAATTTCATAGAAAGCAAATTAAAAGAAAGCAAAGTAAAGAATATGGATGAAATAATATTGAATAATAAAGAACTCACTAAAGGCATTAGAGAGAGTGGAGGATACACTTCACAATGAAACTATGTATCATGAATCAACTATCACAATTTCACCAAATTCAAGTCTAAAGTAGAATTTCCTCTATACGGATCGTGACAAGAAATTCCTAGATTAAGAACACTTGAATGTTAACACAACTAGATCTCCTATCAATCATCCAAGGTCCGGTCCATCAATAGGAAACTAATCACATTAACTTGGCACTAATCGTATATCCAAGGTCCGGCCTACCAATTAGTGTTAACCCGAACCACAAAATCAAATTAGAGCTCAATTCAAGATAAGAATTCAAATCAAAGCCATAATTTAAATTGCAATTCAAGCTAATAAAATCATAACAATCAACTCATAATAGATGTAACATGAAACCAACCACTTCTACCCTAAAGAAATGTAGAAGAAGAAAGTTCCTATTGGTTTGGTAAACTAAATTACAAGAATTATCATCATAATTAATAGAAGAAGGTAAGAAAACAAATCCAAAACCAGTTGTCAATTGATACCGGAAAGGTCTCTTCACTTCAACTCCTCTCTTGAATCCTCTTCTTGCACTTTGAAGCTTGAAGGATTGAAGTAGATCAAACCACCTCTTGAATAGCTTTGCACAATTCTCCTTATAGACCGAGGAGAAATCACACAACCTATCTAGAAACAATTATCACTACAACAATCTAGGTAATCCTCTATGTGATCAATACAATATCAAATTTGATAGAGAATTTCCTAAGTTCTATACCAAAATATATGGAAATCTAAATCAAAGTATAACCCAATATGAAATTCAATATCTAGTCTATCTGGCCACTAAGCCATGCCAACCTCTAATTAATGGTAAAAATCCTATAATTTATAGATAACCGAAATAGGGGAAAATAGTCATTTTACACCAAGGAATCTAGAAAATTTGCTCAACACGGGCGTGTTGCACCCGTGTTGCCGTCCGTGCTGGTCATGCGTGCCACGGGTGTGTTGTGCCCGTGTTTGACACCGTGTTGGCCAGAAATTGCACTTTTAGTCCTTCTTTTGTGCTTTTTATTCAATTCAGTCCCAAAAGTAACCTGAAACAGAATAAAATCAATCAATTTATCTCAATTTAGTGCAATAAAACTCACAAATCATGCACAATTAATATTCCAAAACATGATCATATTTGATGTTATCAGCGAATATCTTGCTGATATGCTATTTCCTCTTGACGAGCAACTGCACTTATCATAAATCTCTCGAACTTGTTTTTAGGAACATAAGATGTATTCTCGTTCGACTCTTTCTGCTCTTCTTCTTTCTTGGGACTTGGGGATGTGATTTCATGAGCTATCCCAATATCCTACAGAATACTAGAATCAACTGGTATTGTGAAATTACTCAACTTTGTCAAGTTCTCTTCCTCAATTATCATTCCTATCGATCCGGCAAGTCTCGTAATAAAAGGTCTAAAACTTAAGGGTTGTATCTTAGATTCCTTAACATGTCTGTTAATAATCCGAGCAAAAAATTTACCTAAATTAATAGGTTTTTCTTGATACATATGGGAGAAGACAACTATTTCCAAAGGACTAAGAATTGCTTTACTTTCCCTTTTTCTAGTAAGTATGTATGGAAACATAGAGTGAAGATAGCGTAGGCTTAGATGAATTTTTGAAGCTCTTGTTGTATATGCTTCATACTCCTTTTGAGTAGTTTTAATATGATTCCAATACATCTCTGTATTGCCCGAGAACTCTCTTGCTGCACTATGATAAATGTGTGATTTGACTTCTTCATGAGTCCAAATTCCTAAATGCATACCAAATTCTTTAGTACTCATATTATGATCCATAAAACCAAGGAGAAAACTAATTATCTCGTTTTCATAGTTGTATGTCGAATAAAATTTGAAAACCAACTCTGCAAAGATAGGCTCATCTATCGTAAAAACGTGAGCATAAGGACGAATGAGCATCATTCTCCTAATATCACTTTCTATTCCTATCGAGAAAGCAATTCCCCATTCAATCCTATGACCTTGTGCCACTTGTCTACCTAAAAGTGCCTCATACCTTTCTTCATAATTTTTCTCATCCTTTGAGAAAATGAGACATTGATGTTTGTATCGAGTATGAATAAAGCTTTTTGTGACATACTTATCATCCTTATCCATATCTGGTAATTCCAATTTCCTCTTTTCCCTAGCCTTGCGTAGTAGCTGTTCCGGATTATCAAACGTATGTCCTAACTTGCTTGTAGTAGTCTGAGTCATCTTCCTATTAAAAGCAAAGAAATAGGAGTTAGTAATAAATTTTCCAAGGCTTTAGATATTTTTAGTTTTTAAGAAAATTTAAATTTTTATGATTTTTTAGGATATTTAGATTTTTATAGATTTCTAAGATTTTTCAAATTTTTAATAAAGATTTTAGGATTTTTAGATTTTTAAAGATTTTAAAATATTTTAGCTTTTTAAGGATATTTAAAATTTTATGAAAGCTCTCTAGATAATATCCGGAATAACTCCTAGTATGATTCTACAATAAATTTTCTAAAATTTGTATATTCCTATCTCTAATTAAATTTAGATAATTTCTAAATTTAAAAATTTTAGGAAATCCTATACTTAGAAGGATCGAGTTTACTTCCCCTAATCAAATTATGTCATAAAGAATAATTACTACCGTTATCAAATCATAAAGCTTCTAAAATTTTGATCAGGAATTTTAAAAATTTTATGAAGTTTGCATCCCCGGCAACGGCGCCAAAAAATCTAATGTACGTTTTAGTTAATATATTTTTAGCATAGATTATGATTAAGATTAATTCAAGGAAAACAAATAGGTTGTCACTTAAATAACCAAAACCTAAGGCAGAGTACCTACCGTATGCATATAGTAATTTGGAAGCATCAACGATTTTACATTTATAAATATCATATAGACCCGCGAACGTTGACAACAGTTATAAGCAATTATTAATTATGACAAAAATTTATTAACGAAAGTAACCCTAGGGTAAGAATCAATTCTTGAGGTTGTTACTAGAACATAAATAGAATTGAAATAGATAAGGTTTAGGATTCTTAATTGGTTCCGATGATTCAATTAGGATGACCTATATTCAAATATATAGCTTATAAGAAAATCTAAAGCAATTATGATTAATATTAAATTTACTACCGTTCCTGAGTTATCGAAAATAATTACCCCAGTATGGTCGCCACGAGTAATCCTAATATCTCTAAGATTAGTATCAAATTATGAATTCAATAGTTAACCCTAAGATATAAAATAAGTTCAAACTCAATATTATTAGGCTACCTAACCTCTGTATGGTCGTCACAAGTTATTAAACCTAATCCGACAATCTGTTAACTCTCCTATCGTCACGACTCATTAACAAACCGTCAAAGTAATGAATTATTCCAAATAAATACTCAACTAGATGCAGCCATATGTCTCATAGCGTTATTTGGATAATAAATCAAGTTGAAAGCATAAAGCAATAGTAATCACAATAATAATCATAAACAATATTCTTTCCGAGAAATTAAGATAATAATTTTAATTGTATGATTAATAAAAATAGAATCCCAAAATACAGAGTTTTAATTGTTAAAGGATAAAGAATAATAAAACCGAGAAGAGGGGAAAAAAAAAGTTGTTGTTTAGTTGTCACTACTTCAACGTCTGGACTTAACCTCCGATTCTTCAAGAATTCTACTAGCCTCCTCCTTGTCTTGCCCACGAGATCTTCTAGAATCACACCTCTCCACTAAGTTATAGAGCTCTCCCTTATGGTCGAAGCTCAAACCCTAAAGCTAAAGAAGAAAAATATTTAACTACGAGGGAAATTTCCGAGAATCTACAGAGTAGAAACTCGAAATCCCTCGAATTCTATGCAACTCCGTGCTCTGTGGTGAGTTGTGATTGTCAAGAATGGCCCGACTACTGCTTCTATTTATAGGAGTAAGAGGTAGAGTTTAAGTAGACTTGAAAAGCCAAGATTTTCGCCTCTGGAGCCCTACTACGGCCGTACTGAGACTACGACGGTAATCCATTTAGTGCAGTCGTAGTAAAATTCTTTAAAAATTACAATTTAGTCCCTAATTTCTTCATTTCTTCAATTTTAGTCTCTGAAACTTCAAAAATCGAAAACAGAACAAATTTGCGTAATTTTCAGTCAATTAAGTCTAATTAAACTCTAAACTAAGCATAATTACCCCTTAAAAACATGATATAAAATAGACTTATCAAGATACTTTGTTTAAAGAGAGAGAAAAAGAAGAACAACAGTGTTGTTGAAGTTCTTGGTATATCCTCCTCAAAGCTGTTTCTTGTTGAAGTTCTTTCTTCTTTCTTGTTATTGTTTCTTCTTCTCTAACTCCATTTTTTTGGATTGTTTAAATTTTTATAATCATAAACTTAGGGTTTTGAATTTCCTCAAATCTGTCTCAAGATATTTCTTTCTTTCTTCTTCTCTCACAGCTGTTTCTTCTTCTTTTTTTTTGTTTTTTTTTTTTTTTCATTCTTCTCACTTGTATTGACATTTTTACCTTTTTTTAATTAACTAAACAATGTATAGCATTAAGTTTTTAAGTTTTTGACAGAATCCATCAACAATGACCTTATTTTTCTCTAATAAAAAAGTTTGGAACTTTAAAAGTGAAAAAAAAAAAATTTGAATTGAGCTTGCCAAAAGTAAATTTTTTTGGAACTAAACTCACCAATTAGTCTATAATATTAATTATAAAGTTATTAAAGAAAAAATATCGGTCATTACAGCTTAATATTTCAATGACACAAATAAATATATATAGGTTTACTAATATGACAAGTTAAAAAATAAAAAGGGTAAGAATTTTAAAATATTAATTAAATAAGTATTAAGGGAAAATATAATAACTATCATCTTAATTAACTTTTCTAATTAAAAATCAATAAATAAATCGAGTTGATTTATTTGCACGGCAACACTCAGATTCGGCTGTCTCCCCAATAATTGACCATCAATACAGTAATGAAAATTAAATGCGAACATGTTATGGTCACTGTCCCTGTCTCATAAAATCAATTTATTTTAGTTCAGTGTGGTAACCCTAGCTACACGTGAATTTAATTTACATGCAAATATATATATATATAATAATAATAATCAAAACTGTATGAGAAGAAAGGGTCAAGACTAGTACTGGAAAATTAGGAGATCTATGACAGATCAAAATGTCTTAATTAATCTACCACATACTTATCTTAAGATTAAGAAAAAGTGGAACGTGAATCATGTGTATTGTATCTTAATTATTGAGATTCAAGATTGGATAAGAATGGTTTTGGTAATTACCTAGAAAAAAACTAAGATGACTTTATATGGAAGTTTTTACCTAATATGACAAAAACGTATGATTAGTCATCGGTTGCAGTGAGTTTGGAAAATCATTTAAAAAATAATTAAATTGAATGGAAAGGATTATAAAAATTAATTGAACTTTAATTATATATGTATATATGCAATATATAATTATATCCCAAGTTGTAATGTCGAATTATAAAATCTTATGAAAGATTGGATTTTATCTTACAATATTATTTATATTTCGATATTTTAAATTGATTGGTGTAGAGTAGCATTCTTACTAGTCATAAATTATAAATTAGGTCATATACTCTTACATGGATACAGGATTAAATTTATATATTTATTACACTTAAAGAGACATTTGTGCTTGTTTTTAAAGTGTTGTAATTGAAACAAAAAGTTTTGTATTTCAGTATGTAGAATTTCTGTACATTTGTCAAGAGTTTATATGCAAGATAAATTAGCTAGAAATCTGCTGAATAATTAAGGTAGCAGATTTGGGGGTAATTACAGGGAAAGAGATTGACATAAATTTAGGAGTAATATCCTAAACAGTGTAATTGTGGGAAAATACAGATCTGGAGATTATGTAATCTTATTATGCCCCCGCAAGATGGACGTAGGTGAAGTGAGGCCAATCTTGGTAGTAAGTGTGTTGAATTGTTGGCGAGGTAGGGGCTTGGTGAGAACATCAACAAGTTGATCAGAGGAGGAGACATGAGAAACTCTAAGAAGGCCACTTTGTACTTGTTCTCGGATGAAATGATAGTCCAAGGCAACATGTTTCATACGTGAGTGAAAAATAGGATTTGCACACAGATTGGTAGCTCCAACATTATCACAGTAAATCACTGGCTGCGTGGGAAGAGTAAAGCCGAGTTCACTGAGAAGAGAACATAGCCAGCATAATTCAGCAGTAGTGGCAGCAACAGAGCGATACTCCGCTTCAGTTGAGGAACGAGCAACTGTTCTTTGTTTCTTGGAGCTCCAAGAAATGGGGTTATGGCCAAGATAAACAATGTAGGCACTTGTGGAAGTGAATTCATCCTTGTTTCCAGCCCAATCAGCATCGGAGAAGGCATGAAGAGTGAGGGATGAGGTGCGACGGAGAGTGATGCCATGATCCAGTGTGCCACAGAGATAGCGAAGTAACCGTTTTGCAGCAGTCCAATGTTCAGTTGTTGGTTTGTGCATGAATTGAGACAGTTTGTTAACCGTGTAGGCAATGCCCGGGCGAGTAAGGGAGAGATACTGAAGGCTTCCAACAGTGGTGCGATACTCGGTGGGATCGGATAAGGGAGATCCTGCGTGTAAAGTGAGAGGTGGACTGGTGGCTAAAGGGGTGGAGGCAAGTTTAGCATCAATCATGTGAGTCTTCTGAAGGAGATCAACTATATATTTTCGTTGACTGAGAAACATACCATCAGCATGTGAGAGAACTTCAACACCCAAAAAGTAGTGTAGGTCACCAAGGTCCTTGAGAGAGAATCAAGTAGAGAGGTGCTGAATAAAGTTGTGTACAGCAGGATCTGTATTGCCGGTGATAATGATGTCATCAACATATACAAGAAGAAAAATAATAGTACCTTGAGAGTTGAAGATGAATAAAGAAGAGTCAGCTATAGAGTTATGGAAACCAAAGCTGAGGAGAAATTGGCGTAGTTCATGATACCAAGCCCGTGGAGCTTGTTTGAGGTCGTAAATGGCCTTGTGAAGTTTACAAACATGATGAGGATGATCACGATCAATGAAGCCCGGAGGTTGAGCCATAAAAACTTCGTTAGTGAGGGTGCCTTGAAGGAAGGCGTTGTTGATATCCAATTGACGAAGAGACCAGCCTTGACTGACAGCCAAGTTGAGAACTAGGAAAATAGTTGTGGGTTTAATGACTGGACTGAAGGTTTCATTGTAATCAATGCCAGGACGTTGGTGAAAGCCTTTGGCAACTAGACGTGCTTTGTACCTGTCAACAGAGCCATTGGGTAAATATTTAGTGCGAAAAATCCATTTACATCCTGGTGTGTGTTTTGAGTGAGTAAAAATATAGTATCATATAAAGCAAATAATCTCACAAAACAGTGTCACATAATCAAACACAACTAAGGCAGAGTATTTATTGCATACAGATAGTAACACGGGAGTACCACGATTTTAAATTTATAAATATCATATCCATAGGAACGTTGGTAACGGCTGGTTAGTTTCTACCAATTATGACAAACTTTAAGGTTCGGGGAATTAGTCCTATGTGTCCATTCAATTCAGATATGTTTGAGTAAAAGAATATTTAAAATAAGAATGGAAAGATAATTAGCTAAGATCTCTAATGAAGTACGTATGATTAATTAAGTTGAACAGTGTTTGAATGTGTAGCTTGCAAGCAGATCTAAGGCAATTATGAATTCGAATTATCCGACTACCATACCTGAGTTGTCTAGAATGATTACCTCAATACTGGTCGTTGTAAATAATCCTAAACCTTTTTAGATTAGTTATTAAGGCGTCAATTTAATAACATAACCTTAAGATTTGCATTAATTCCAAACCCAATATTATTAGGATGCCTAACCTCGGTACGGTCGCTGTAAGTTATTAGTCCTAATCTGGCAACTCATTAAATCTCCTATG
>JAHSUH010003298.1:0-11328 GCA_025388415.1 Cynanchum wilfordii
GAATTACGACCTTTGCTATGTCCACGAAATTCGGTCCTACCCCGATTCTCGACCACATTCGCCTCAGGCCATCCTCCTTGCTTCTTCAAAAAGAAGGCTATCACTAACAGTATCCATGGTGAGCTTTCCTTCCGGAGCCGAGTTACTAAGTCTAACCACAAGCGTATCCCAACTTTCTGGTAGGAAACTAAGGAGTAGAAGGGCTTGTAACTCATCATCAATCTTCATATCACTTTTTGTTAATTGATTTACGAGCCCCTTGAAATTATTCAAGTGCTCAATCATACTTTGATTATCCTTGTACTCCAACTTCACCAACCGTCGAACTAAATGGGCTTTGTTACGAGGCATTTTCTTTTGAATCATGGACTCAAGCTTTGTCCATAATTCATAAGCATTAGTGTAATTAGAAACATGCTCAAAGAGGATTTTGTCAATGTACTTACGGATCATAGCAACGACCTTTCGATTTAGTAGCTGCCACTCTGCATCGCTCTTGCCTTCTACTTTGGTTTTGTAGATGATGGGCTCATGCAAATCCTTGCAATATAGATGGTCCTCCATCATCAACTTCCAATATGAGTAATTGTTGGTCGTGAGCTTGACCATGTCTCCATTGCCTTGGTGCCTGCTTAAGCCCATAAAGACTCTTCTTCAACTTGCAAACAAGCTTTTCTTTCCCTTTTTCTTCAAAACCTTCAAGGTTGCTCCATGTATATTTCTTCGTGCAAGTCACCATATAAAAAAGCAGTTTTCACATCAAGCGGCTCCAACTCAAGATCAAGACTTGCAGCTAACCCCAAAACCGCTTCGATAGAAGTCATTCCCGACAACAGAGAGAAGATCTCATCAAAATCGATGCCTTTTTTCCGATTACACCCTTTGACCACCAATCTAGCTTTGCGCCTAAGAATCTTCTCACCATCTTTCTTATTCTTGAAAATCCATCTGTTTCTCAAGATTTTCTTGCCCATAGGAAGTTTTACCAAATCATAAGTCTGATTCTTTTTCAAAGAATTCATCTCATCTTTCATAGCCTCGAGCCAAAAATCCTTGTCTTCACTAGACAACACTTCTTGGAAACTCTCGGGCTCCCCCTCATCAGTGACCAAGATGTACTCTGAGCTTGGATATTTTGAAGAAGGCTTGCACTCTCTGCTTGACCTTCGAACCTGTACATCATCCACTGGCGGGACAAGTTGCTCCCCTTGCTCATGAACCTCTTCCACATCTAGTTGAGCATCATTAGGAGCATTATCAAACTCCGGTACATCACCATCATCATGTGTTGCCTCCAAATTCTCATGTGTTGACTGACCATTAAAAATAGAAGTAGGGATAGAAGAAACATCGGTAGTATCAACATAAAAATCCGAGTTAGCATTGTACCTTGCACTCGGAAGATCTGCACTCATCTCGTGCTCAAAGAATACCACATCTCTGCTTCTAACTACCTTCTGTTTCTCGGGATCATAAAGCCTGAACCCATAATCTTCATCACCATAGCCAAAAAACACACACTGACTAGTCTTGGAATCAAGTTTTGATCTCCGATCCTTCGGTACATGCATGTATGCCTTGCATCCAAAGACTTAAGATGTGAATATTTGGGATCACATCCCTTCCATGCTCTTTCAGGAATGTCAAGACCCAAAGGAATTGATGGAGAACGGTTGATCAAGTACACTGCAGTCTGTACTGGCTCGGCCCAAAATGACTTAGGAAGATTTGACATTTTCAACAAACATCTCACCTTCTCCACAATGGTCATGTTCATCCTCTCTGCAACACCATTGTGTTGTGGGGTGTCGGGAACAGTCTTCACATGTCTAATGCCATAAAGTGAGCAATAGTTATTGAACTCATATGAAGTATACTCACCACCATTATCGGAACAAAGACACTTTAACTTTCTTTCTGTTTCCCTTTCCACCAAAGCATGAAATTTTTGGAAAGTTTCAAACACTTGACTCTTTGTCTTTAACATATAAACCCAAGTCTTCCGAGCAGCATCATCAATGAAAGTGGCAAAGTATTTGTTACCACCATTAGATTCCACTTCAATAAGACCACAAACATCGGAGTGCACAAGCTCAAGCTTAGCTTCCCTCCTCGTTGACTTCCTAGAAAAAGAAGCTCTATGTTGTTTGCCTGCCAAACAATGATCACAAGGGTCAAGAGCAATAGCAGTATCAACAGGAATAAGAGATTTACCTGCTAAAAATTTTATCCCCTTGTCACTTATGTGTCCCAATCTTCGATGCCACAAATTAGGAGAATTCTTCTCTTCCACTGCATTAAGCTCACCGGAACATACACTCGGATATGTCTTATACAAAGAACAACACAACTCGCCACGTGCAATTGTCAAAGAACCCTTGGACAACTTCCATTTACCATCTCCAAAAGTATGTCGAAAGCCTTCTTTATCAAGGACATTAGCAGGACAACAAGTTAAGATGTAGATCGGGAATATGGCGCGCATTGTTCAATGTAAGCATGCAACCAACACTTGTCTTCACACGAATATCACCTAACCCAACAATACTTGCCGAGCTTTGATTACCAATCTTGACACTACCAAAATTACCAGTTTGGTAGTTCATGAAATATTCCATTCTAGGAACACAATGGTATGAAGCACTGTATCTACTAGCCACTCTGGTAATCGAACCGTCAACATGATGACACTCACTAGTTGCACAAATCAAAGTGACCTCATCATCACTTTTAGAATTTGTTGCAGTATTTTTGTCATTTCCCTCTTTCTATGAATCATACTTCTTTCTTTGTTCCCTTTTCAAGCGAAAACAATACTTCTTGACATGACCAAGCTTCTTACAATAGTGACATGTAGTCACATTTTTCCCATCACTGGATTTTGACCTATTTCTTGAATTATCACGACCTTTGGAACCCCCTACTCTTGCTTCCTCCTCTATTCTCAACAACAAGAGCTTGTGAATTATCAACTCCCATCTCCTTTCTTTGATTTCTTCATTAAACATGCTTTCTTTGATCACATCCACGGATAGAACACCATTTGGAGCAGAGTTACTAATAGTTACAACCAAGGTTTCCCAACTATCCGGTAAAGAACTCAACAAGAACAAAGCCCGCAACTCATCATCAAAAACAATTTTCATAATAGTCAACTTGTTAATAACATCCTGGAAGTCATTGAGATGCTCAAAAAAGACTTCCCCACCTTTCAATTTCAAATTAACAAGTTTTTTTAATCAATGAAGCTTTATTATGTGCGGTATTCCTTTCATAAAGACCTTGCAACTTCATCCACAAATCATAAGGGTCAAACTCTTGTGACACTTGACTTGCATATGCTAATATCAACCCATTGCCTAATAAGCCCCAAAGTCTTTCTTTTTAACTTTCTCTATTCTCTTTCTTCCATCTTTTCGGGTTTAGTTGGTTTAGAAATACTACCATCTTCATTGGTGACAATTTCAAGAGGATCAAACAAGTCCTTACAATACAACAAGTCTTCCATCATAGGTCTCCAAATGGAATAATTGGTTGATGTCAATTTAACCATCGAGCCACTATTACTTGACTCCATAATGTGACTAAATATTAACCTCAAGCTCCGATACCAAGTTGTAGGGAAGCAAGGAGGTCTCAAAGACACCCACAATATATCACACACAAAATACTATCAACCAATGACACAATATAATCAACCCAATATTGTCACAACCAATTCACCAAACTAAATCCAGTAAAATGCAGTGCAAAACAGCCTTAAGGACAATATTAAAAACTGCAATAATCACACACAATTTATACGTGGAAAAACCTCTTCGATATGAAGAGTAAAAAACCACGGGACGTTTAAGGTCCACCCTATATTTCTCTTATTCATAAGTGATGGTAAAATAAATCCAAATCAGTCTACAAAAGGGTTCACACACCCACCAACAAACTCCAAAACAATAAGAGATCAAAAGGAGTAGAAATCACCCAAAAATAGTAGTACTGTCCGATGAAGATTATGACCAAACCGGAGTTCCAAATAACAATCCGACCAATCAAAATGAATCCTTTGATGTCGAAACAAGATGTCTAAATTTCAGCCAAATCGAACCATGTTTGACCCTTGATCGGATCACTTGATCTCTGCTACCTCTGTGAAACCGAGAGCACCCCCTCTCTGTATTTTTTCTCTTGTTCTTTTACGGCAGAATCATTAAGGCAAAAAAAAAACATTAACACAAGAGCTAAAAGATGGGCCAAAGTAAAGGACAATAAAAGTCTACAATAAAAAGCCCGCAAAAGGAAAAAATTACAAAACAATACAAAGAACAATATATTACAATTTTGGGCTGAACCATAACAATTGAGATATGGAGCTCAAGTTTCCTTTACTTCCACAGACTCCGGAGACGGGATCATTTTGTAAGCAAGAATAAGAATAGAAAAATTATATATATGTCTATGATTCCTTCTATATTTTACAATATTTGAAATAATAAAGATATTTTCATTGAAAATTTTAATTATTTTGAAATATTCTTTTCTCTTAAAATATCTACACAATGAAATTGCTTCTGATTTTAAATGAATGATGCAAAAATCTACAACCACAAATTTTACGCACCTTTTCTCTTCGAATTCAAGAAGAAACAAGTAAAGCTCATGATACTGTAAATTTATTATATTCCATTGATAAAATGAGATAATGCAGGCAACAAATTACTGCACATGGTATTAGTTATTATTATTATTAAGCAAAAGGTAAAAATAAAAATGACATACTAACATAAATTTAGATTTTTTCTTTTTTTCTTCTATTAACAAAAGAACTATTGTTCAAAGAGACATGTTTGACTCTAATATATCTCTTTTTCTTAAAAAAGATATTTTATTAATTAAATAACTTTTTTAATATATTGATTCACATAATAATTCATTTAAACTCAAATAAATGTCAATAATATATACCTAAATAGTTAAATAATTAAAATATAATTATATATAATATTCAAAGAAATAAATTCAATAATTAAGATGAATATAAATTATATAATTAAATTTATGTATATTATAATATTAAATAAGTTTAATTAGTAAGAAGATATAGTATTAAAGAATACCATGTTCTTATAATATTTAATATAATATATATTAAACGAATTAGTTTTCAATAAATAATTAATTAATTAAATTTATATATAAAGAAAACACTAGCTAAGTTTTAATAGAAATATTTCAGTTGACCATTTTGTCTTAACAGAACTTCAAGAAATCTGTTAGCTCTAAACATGTCTCGTGAAGCAAATCAATTAAGGCCAAACATGTCTATTTCAATTTGTGCTAATCTTTTTATTGATCAACAATTAGTCAATAATTATGTTTAATAAAAATAATTTTCTCAAAAATAAAAATATTATGCCACTTTGAAAAATAAAGAAAACACCCAAATTCCTTGAGAGTTGACATTTCAATTTTGCCAGACGAGTTGACGAGAAAGGTATCCCTTTGCAAAATCGGCAAGACTAATAGTTCTAAATTCAGGTGGATATATTCTCAGGAGTGATGAGGCTCGGTGCTGGTCCCAAATTAGATTCTGATTTTAGGGAATGAAATGTTGCGATCGTAACTCCTTTTTTTTTCCTCCTTATTCACACTGTTGCTCTGTGCTTGACGCTTTTGTAAATTTCGTTCGTCACAATCTGCAATTGATCAATTAAACAGTTCAAATTAGGAGAATCGATCGAGAACTGGACGGTGAAATTTGTTTTTGGAATTATTAATTATTTCATTTTGTTGCTTTTTAATATATACCAAATCTATTCTTAATTGAATCATTAACTTATATATTCTAAATAAATTGAAAAATAGATTTTAAATATATATATGTCACCATTTGGGTAGCTTGCAAGTCTCCCACTGTAGTGTCCCCTATAGATTTTCTTGTTTTAATCATGTCGTCTTAATTCTGGACTTTTAATACTCTCGCATGGGCGGAGTTTCTCTCTCGGAAATTTGCGGGGTTGTTGTTTATGTTCTCATCGTTGTCATCTCACTGTTGTACAAGTGATGATGATGATGAGATGGTTCGTGCTCTTCTTGCTTTCCTTTGTGTACTACTTTGTGTTCTACGGTCTTGTTGTTGTCGGTCTTGTTGCTCTTGGATCCGCCGAATTTCTGCGGTTGTTGCACCCTCTTCCAGTCCTTTCCGCCTCCGCGTGTTTGGGCCCCGGGCCACATCTTCTCCTACGTGGAAAGAGAGAGAGAGAGAGTTTGGAAGGGAGGGTTTTTTTGGATTCATAGGCTTCTTGTGTGTGTCAAAAGGTCTGACTATATTCTTTTGTGGGCCAAAATTTGCGTGGCAAATTTCTGAATCATTTTATGTATTCATATCATCTTTTCAAATTGGATATATACTATCCTCTGTTTTACTTTGGAACTCGGCTTAATCTTTTAGAGGTCTAATGGTCATTAGTTTATGTTTCTTTTCCGAGTTTTAATGTCATTTGTTTTATTTTGGTTTCAAAAAAAAAAAAAATCTGGACTTTTAATAAGGGAGAATATGTGGACAAATATACACAAGTTTAAAGTTTATAAATTATATATATATATATATATGTCAAAAAGAAAATTGGATACAATATGTTGTAAAAGCACTAGTCCAGAATATAATCATTGACAAGTTTTTAATTAAGTTAATTAATTAATTATAAGTTTTTAATTAAGTTAATTAATTAATTATAAGTTTTTATTAATTAATTAATTAAGCGCACACAAATTTTTTAATTTTGTTGACATCTTAGGCAATGTTTTAAAAATATATTTACAACAAGGTATAGATTATATGGTTAAGCACCTTTATTTACAAAACAAAAGTTATGATTGTTGAGTTAGGCTAACAACAAAATATCGTACATAAATATATATATATTCAAACAAAAACTATTAAATTTTTAAAAAAAAAATTTGGGGGATGAAATGATTTTATTTTTGGTTACAAAAAAAAGAATGAAATTTTTGAAAATTTATATGAATAAAGGACTTTCTCCCCCCCCCCCCCCCCCCCCCCTTTTTTTTTTTAAAAATTTTTTGAGTGAAGAAAGTATTTTTTTTTGTTTTAAAAGTAAAAATTTTAAAAATTTAAAAAGAAAAAAAAATTAATAAAAAAACCCCCCCAAAAAAAAAATAATATTAAAGACCAAAAATACCCAATAATAAAAAATAAAAATAAAAAAAAAAATACAAAATAAAATAAAATTTTAATAAAAAATAAAAAAAAACAATAAAAAGAAAAAAGTAAATATATATATATAAATATTCAAAAAATACAAATAAAAAAGGGTAAAATTTCAAAGTAAAAAAAAAAAAAAAAGGAACAAAAAAGCATTCAAGGATATCTTCTGGATATTTTTGGTGTTGAACCATGCAATATATATATATATTTTGGTATCTTCCAAGACCCATAAGAATTATGAGTTACTTTTTTTTTCTTAATTTTGTATATTTATAGATTGATTAATTATGATCAATTTTGAAGGTATTTGAAACCACAACAAAACTACAGGGCGCCTCTCCATTTCTTATTACTGACAAAATAAACTCTAACGTATTTAGCCAAGGGTTAAATTTTGTCAAAGTAATTTTTGTATTTGACCATTCAACATTCTTCTTATTTATTTTTTCAATTAGTTGATTTTTTTATATTTTATTTTAATTAAAAAAGTTACTAAAATTAAACATGTCAACATTGTTTGTATGTATATTTCTTTTGGTTAGACCATTTGGAATTCAGAGTCATCATGACTCTGACTAATTTAAATTCGGTCTAAATTGCATCTATAAATCTAACTCTTATTTGGGAAAAGACTTCATTCTAGTTCTTACATTGGCGCCCACAACGAGTATCAAATTTTCAACTTTGTATAACATTCACCATGTGTTTGCCAAGCCAATGGCATATATATATATATATATATACATTTAAACTATTGATTTCACATAAAACAAAATCTAAGCTTGTTGCTAATGGTACACCTGGTTGCAAATTTGATTAATCCACTATTTCGTCATGTAAGACTCAAAGTAAAGTTTTCATTTAAGAAAGAATTAAATTTTGTGGGACATGTAAGAACGAAAACATGAAAACATTATAGTTTTCAAACTACGCACCAATTTTTTTTAAAGTTAATTTTTTTTTTTTTTTTTTTTTTTTTTCTTAAGCATCCGATATCCGAACTCATACGGGCCGACTAATCCGAATTCGACCTGAGGTGCGCTCGCATAGTCCAATAGGTCGAAGACCCAACAAGAAGTTATAATAAAATCAAAGAGTTGAAGAAAGGTATTCAAATTAGGAAACCGTTATTGCTTTCCGTATAAGAAATTATTAATTGAAACTTTAATTTGTAGTGGATTTTTGACAGCCTTAACAAAAATATTCAATTAACCAATATCAGGGGCAATGGTTGACTTCTATTATATATATATATATATATATATATATATATTATAGCAAAGCATGGAATGGAATGATGGTTAGAGTCTCTCCATCAACCTTCAAGGTTGATGATTCAATTTTTTTCTAATTATTGGTGTAAAAGTTTCTCTCTTACCTTTTGACTTATCAAAAGGATCTTATCTAATTTTACTCGGGGTTTCACATTTCGAGATATATTCATAAGTGCAGGTATACTCGCATTGTTGGACCTCCCTCGATGGATTAGTCTAGACCGAAAAGTTATGAGATACCACTTAAAAAAAAAATGTTAAACAGATGGAATTGGAAAAGTAACGAATGCTAGCTATTTCTTAGAATGTTTCTTATTTTCATCAACTTTGTAGTAAAAAGAGAAATTAATGAAGAAGCTTCCATGCATACATAATGTATAAGATAACTATAAAAATTATATAATTTAGATACAAGTATAATATATATATATATAATATAATATTTCTTTAGAACAACATAAGAATTATCTAAATAAATTAGATATAGCTAATGAGTTATATATATATATATACTAGTAGTAACATTTCCGCCTCATGTGCAAAATATACCAAAATTTATATATATATATAAAATATTATATTTGTAAATTAATCTATTATAATTCTATAAATAATTCCCAAGGCCAAGATTCCAAATAATTTTCATCTTCAAACTTTTATATATATATATATATTTCAATTACTAATCAACTAATAAATTAGAAGACTAAAATAATACATTATATAATTAAACTTAATCAAGTTGAATAGTTGTAGAACTAGACAGTTAATTTCTTGTTTTGATAATTAAATATTTAAAATATTATCTTTATCAATTATTTATTTATTTTATTTGAGATAATATATATTTTTAAAAGTATTTAAGATAGTGTTTAATTATTTTTTTAGGGTTGGGATTTTTTAAAATTGAGAAGAATACTTTAATGATAAATTTGATTAGTACGATAACTCCAAAATTTCAAAAGATATCTAATTTTTTAAAACTAAAAATTCAATATAATATTTTAAAATTTTTAATAAAAGAAATAGAATTTGATAAGAATTGTAAGTTTGAAAAACGAAAAAAATTAAAAATTACAGTATGTTATATTATAATATTTATAAGAATCATACAAGTCTTTCCCATTAAATTATTTCTTATTATCGCCACCTCCATCTTCTAGCATTCAGTTAGTCATGGAACCACCAAATCTAGGAAGATATAGTAACAGAGATCCTCCTTAAATTCCCCACTTTTCAATTATTGAAATTTCAGAGCCTGTGAAAGATGGAAAGATTTAATCTCCACACAGTATTTTTACAATACCCATCTCATCATATCAAAGGAATCCAATTCTCCTTTTCCGATGCTACTTGTTCAAATCTCGGGTAAAAAAATGATTATATTTGAGAATTCGAACAAAAACGAATTGTTTCCAATTTCAAAGACGACAACTTAAGGTTAAGGTTTCATAGGATGATTATCCTCTGTTCTTATGACGGCTTTATTGTCATGAAACTAAAACGTAATGACTTTTCCAGTTATCGGAGAGATAGTGATAATAAATAATTCAAAAACTAGATATAAATTTTTTGTTTACTCATTATTTTTTAACCGGGAATAAATGAATACTCTTTTATTTTGATAAAAGAGAGATCTCATGAATGTTATGATACATATGAAATACTAAATCTAAGTTCTCCACCATACCTATGCAAACCCTTGAAAACGCTCAACTGTATGCAAAAAAATATTGTTATACTCAATTTGACCATCCTGTGGTGATAAATAATGCAAATATTTATTGGGAGCAAAGCTATGTGTGGTGTGAACAATTTATCCTGTCTTTTAATATTAAAGGAGGGAGGTTGAGTATTTGCCACACCCGCACATATACTCTCGTGATCAATGCTTCCGTTACAGGCATCAAAATATGCATATTGCCGACATCCATGGCCGTCATCTTCAATATATGGACATGGACGGCTGCTCAAGAATCACCCAATTGGATTAAAACCTACAATGTTGTTATTCATGTTCACAAGTTTACTTTTCGTATATGGTTGACTTCGAGATTTGAGGTATTAATGGTCCAAAACGGAGAAATGTTGTTATGGTATATGGAAGAAAATATTGTCTTTGCTTACAATCTTCAACTAGGAACTATTAGAAGAATTCGAGAATGTGAAGATGGTTGTTTCTTTTACATGCCAAGCATTGCCTCCCTGAGGAATTTTGAGTCGAAAATTTGTATATGATTAAATAAATTTTTTAATAAATTATTCTATTATTTAATTATTGTATATAATTGAATTTCAAAATTAATAGTTCCTACATTTTTTTTTTTTTTTTTTGTTTCCAGCTCTCCTTATTGCTAAAAAGGATTAAAAAAAAAAAAAAAACTCTCACCTCTATCGGAGGGAATGCAATAATTTGGATTTGAAAATTATAGGGCAATGAAGGAGATTTCTTTCAATTCAAAATAATAATATTAATACCTTTTGAAGGCCAGACTTTTGAGTAAAGAACTTTTACTATTATTAGTGGATAATTTTTGTCACATTTTCTCTTAACTTGTTAACTTATTAACTTATTATTGTAAATTATCAAAGTACACTTGTAATTCATTTATTGATTTGGTTCATAGTTGTATGTGATGCAATACTAATGGTGGGCTTCATTTTTCCATTACAAGGATTAATATCTACAGGGGAAAAAAAAAACACCTGGAGTCATGAAGTAACATAAAATGAGACAAAAAACTATGTTGTTGACGGAGTTTGTGTTTTTGTATTTGATTTTTTTAAAATTTTCCTTCGTGTTTTTTTTTTTTTTTTGTTTTTTCACTTCCT
>JAHSUH010003300.1:0-10829 GCA_025388415.1 Cynanchum wilfordii
CATTATCGCGGTATCCAAGTAGTCCGAAAACTTCGGTAAAATCTTCAGGGCGGCCATAAAATGGGCACTTTTATAGTTTTTTTCCTCATTCATTATCTTTACTCGATCCCCCCAACACGCAGAAGTTCTGTTCAACAACTAATGAATGACTGAAAGCCGACCCGAACCATCTGAAATCCGGCATATTATCCTTATTTTCAACATCCTTATTATCTATAGCATCCTCCTCGTCCGCTCCATCCTTTTCCACCGAGAAGACCATCTCGGCAGAGGAGTCAGGCTGAATACCGAGCACCGCGAGATGAGTCTGGATGTCCTTCATGTGGTAGGCGATGAGCCCCTCGAGCCAACCCCATATGAGCAGCGGGGATCTAGCGAGGTTGGTGTCGGCCCAATCGTTGTAGAACCGCAGCTCCCGTACCAGGCAAAGAGCCGGTTGCGGAAGGTGTTCGTGTCTGTGAAGTTCCGACGGCTGCGCACAATGAGCTCGAGGTTGATCTCATCAAAGGTGCGCCCAGGAGGCTTATCGGGGTTCGCTAGTATCATAGACGGAGGGTGGAATACAGCTCCCGCGTTGGGAGCAGGTCACGGCCAGTGTCACAAAGGTGTCGCGGAGGGTATGCAGCGCGGCAGCCTCCTCGGGTGTGACACGGTCCATGAGATAGCCTCCTGGTGTGAAATATATATATATATATATATATATATATATAAGAGAGAGAGAGAGAGAGAGAGATGTGGCGAGATGAATAGGTGTGCAAATGAATGTGACACAAAAGGTGGCAGTAAAAAAAAGAAAAACACCAACAGAGATATAAATACGAGGTTCGCTATTGGTGCTGCAATTTGATTTCTTCCTCAAGTAGGCAAGCAAACAGATGAAAATAACTGATAAACTAATAATAATAATAAAGATCTAGTGGTTTGTTACAAAAAAATACTTCACCCCTTTCCTGTATTTTTATTATTATTTATATCCTTGTTTGTCTTGAATGCACCTTGTTTTTTTGATTATTTTACCGTGCTTTGATATGTACGAAATCGAAAGAAAAATAGAATATGCTTTGATATCGCGAAATGTGAGGGCAATTTCCACGAAAAAAGAAATTGAGAAATGTTAGAGAAAGTAAAAGGAATATATATACATATATTGAACAATAGTCTGGGTATTGAAAAGATAGCATTGTACCTTGTTAGGTAATAATACATTTATATCTCGCCTATGCTATAATTAGCCTTACATAATGTACAAAGCAATCCTATGTGAAATAAAAAGGAAATACCATTTATTAAAAATGAAAGAATTCCCTAATCTAGGACCTAATTTTTTATTATTATTTTAGTGTTTTACTATTAATTCAGCTGTAAAATTTAGAATTAAACCCTTTTTTTATCATTAAATACAATACTTTCCCTCTTTAAAGCTCCGATTTTTCCATTTAGAACTTATTGCACATGACTTATTATTTTTTTCCAATAGTAGCGATCTGGCTTAAAAGGCCGATAATTAAAATTATACACTAATTATGCTTCTAATGAAAAATAATTCCAATTAAACATCTCCTTACGATAAGTTTAGCGTATAAAAGAATCTCTTGTAATGTGGGATTTTAGTGAAAGTAGCAAAGGGAACAAATATAGCCACATTCATTGAGATTTCATAAATTTAAAATGTCATCAAAATAAATCTTTACAGGAAAAAAAGGAATACTACCTTTTCGCCTTGTTTCCTCCTCTCTAAAGGCAATATAAAGTATGTATTCTACATTATTTACTTTCCAATTTACTGACCTTTTGTTGTTATCTCGACATTAGTAATAATCGGAACGAATTCGTAGTACCCCCAAGGAAAGGATTCAATTTTAAAAAGTGTAATGATTAGAGTTTTTGGAAAATCCAATCAAAAATGCAAGAAAAATGTACAGACTATTAGATGCACCATGCATAAATTTCCTCCCTTTTTTTGATCAAAAAATAAATCAATCAAAATTTATGATGAGGGAACGGCAAAACACAAAGCCACCTCTCTGGTTTATAACTTGGCATTAAAAGTTTGAATAGTTAATATATTCGTCTTTTGCATTGTTTAAAGGTGAATCGTAATAAAACAAATAAAATAAAGTGTTAGAAAAAAATAAGAATCATCTTTAAAGCTTTGTTTAACACCTAAAAGAGAACTCATATATCGAACATATATGTATTATCGAGTTAATAACAATAACACGTGGTCCATAGATTTTTATCTACAATAGAACACGACGACCTTGATAATGAAGAATTAAAGGGGGAAAACTGTTGAAATTAAATACGAACATATTAAAAGAAAAACCATCGGATGGTCATTTTAAAAAATCAACAAAGGGGGGAAAAATCAAGATCAACTGGTGTCAATCCCGTTTTATTATTTCAAAAAGTTCCATCACTATTTTTGACACTTTATAACATAAAAAAGAAATATATATCCTCCTTTGAGATCATTCTAAACCTTCCATCGATTTTTGTTTGCATAGCTTTTTTTAAATTTTGCTTTCTTTCCTTTGCCCTTGATGTTTTATATATGAGAACTAAGTAAGTCGCAGTAAAACTACAAAAGGTTTTAGTGTGCATATACAAACACATATAAAACTAATAATTAAAAACCTTTACAAGAACATATAACAGACCATCAAGGGGGGTTTGTTTAAGAAAAAAATGTTAAATGCAATACCCATTATTATTATCATTATTTTAAAAGTTTAACGAAGATTACCACCAGATTTGATAATAATAGAAAAAAGAGAAAATTACCTCACCCCCCTCCGGCATTGGTCAACCAAAAATAATAATATTAAAATTGAAGTAATATCATTTTTTTGTGTATATATATAAAAAAAGAAGCGTCTACAGAAGTACCTCACGGAGGGCGAGGATGTATAATATTCTATTACTCCTCCTTTTGATTTCTAAAACTGATTAAATAAGAAATTTCTCTTTAAGGTCTATAATAGTTACCGTAACTACTATTATTATTATTATTAACAATATACACCAAAAAAGGAAAAAAAAGTATCATCTCGGAAAAGTCCACCGCAAAAAGATTAATTCCTCTTCCTTCAAAATAGCGCACCTGCCACGTTCGGTCGAAAAAAATAATAGGAAAAATATATATATGCAACAGTAGTAAATAGTGATAAGAGAGTAAAATATATTTCTCACCCCTTTTTCGGTTTCGGTTCATTTCGCTTACATTCAATTCTTCCTTCCTGGAAGAAAAAAACCTCCGTGGAGGGAAGACTTGATGTCGAGCCTTCGCTCAGATACCGCGCATGCCCGTACTCCAACTCTGAAGATTCTGTGTCTTCCTTATTCTCATTACTTTGATTATTTCTTTGATGATAAGGATCATTACTATGAGAATTATCTTCGCGGTTCAATGCGATAGAAGGAGATAAAAATTGATCTTGGTATTCATGCCCAATCGTGTAGAGGTGGGGGTCCGTAGCTTCGTTCGTATTATAATACATCATCACGGCATCATACGGCAAGGCCTCAGGATACTGATCATTGCCACTAATATTATTATTCGCACTAAAGGGAGCTCGCACGGAATGATCGAGCAAACGAGGCATCTCAGGATTGGCGGTTTCATTAAAAGCCAACGAGAACGCGGGATGGATGGCGCCATGGTTGCCGACGTCGTTTGGGGGTTCATGCGCGAGATCTAGTCCTCTATGTTCTCCTCCGAAAGAGGTAAACGGAGGGGCCGTCGTCGTCGCTACCCCACCGCTCTCGTTTGGTGGAGCCCCGACCTGCATTGGATTGGGCAAAGAAACCTCCATCTCCAAGGGGACACCGCGGGCTATTGAGCCATGGTAGACGTCGGCCCCTCGTGCCGTAGTCTCCTCTATGCGGGTCTTCCACACGGCCTTCATCAAAATGTAGACGAAAGTCATTATCAGCACCACCATCATCACCAACACCACTAATATGACTAAATCATTATGAAGTATATTTTTCCTGTTATGCGGGTTCGCGTCAGAGCTGCTTGAGCGATCCTCCAGCGCATAAACCACATCTTCGGAATATCTATGGCTACAATCAACGAAGCTAAAACGGTCATGGTAGTTGTCATATCCAAGCTTGTGACGATTGTTGTAAGCATGAGGCTTGAAATTGTAATTAGTACAACCGTAACGATCTTGAGGCTTGAAACTTTTGCGATTTTTGAGCCCCTCGGTGCCTGTAATGCACATCGGAATTACCCACAACATACAGGAGAAATCTATGTAAATGTATATATATATATAAAGGAGAAACAAGAGGTTCAAAAGGAGTGAAAAAGCGAAAGGGTAATCGGATAATGTGACTAGGTAAAAAAGTTGAAACAAGAAGCATATCGTCAGATGAGGTATTTTGAGAACGAGCTCGATTAGTTTATACATGATTGAATAAGCAGACATCTCGTTCAGCGGTTAAAAATATATATTTTTTGCTGCAATTTTCTGCCAGATGTTTTTCTTTCAAATAAAATAAAAACCCAAGGGGAATAAATAAATTTACCTTTCATATATGCGTGCGTATATAGCCCCTATATATGCATTCCCCTCTAGCTTGACACTAGCTGACGATCGGTGATCCTTTCTTAAACATCCGATTAATTATTTATTCTCACTTTACCACCTCTCTCTTCAAGGATAAACAAGTTTACGTTGGTAACTTTAGATATAAGCAAAAAAAAACGTGCTTTAATCATGCAAAGCGTTTTACCCTCTCTTACGTATTCTAAACTGTATAAACCCGCAAAGCTTATTTTTTAGTCGAGTATTAAAAAATAGACATGTGGATTATTTTTTACATTCTTGGAATTCGTTTAATTCAATATATTACCTGACAATTTTCTAATTATCGTGATACAATAAAAAACAACTTTCATAGAGAGGAGGGAAGTATTCCATTATCGTGCTATACTGCAATTTGCACTCCTCCGGCTTTGAGGCAAACCCTCCTCTTCCACGACTACCACTTCCCCCACCGTGGGATAGAGGTTCTGAATGACTCCGAACCTTTCACCCTGCTTGAGATGCCCTTTTACTCTTCACCTTCTTTGCTTTTTCTATCGAAGAACAGGATGAAGACTGCCGCCACGGTCTCGACAGACTTCCCCGCGTAGAAAGACGCCACCTTCGATACGAACTTCTCCATCAGCCCCCCTCCGGTCATCATATCCATCTCATACTCCTGCTCATGATCCACTTCACTATCCATATTACTCATATTATTAGCATCATTATTCTTATCCCTTGGGAGCAGGAAGAAGTTTAAAAACGATATACAAGGCTCCTACAACTCCACAGTACGAATTTTTTTTTGTTCTCTTATTCCGCTGCTTTTTCTGCCTGGGAACGCTGGTGACATTCTTCTCCTTGGCGGTCCAGTTAATATCGCAGTCCTTAATCTTCACCTCCACCTTACCCGCTTCTTTGTTAAATGCCATTCGACATGTTTTGATCAGGATTGGATTCTTAAAGTACTCATTTGAAGCGAAGTTAAAGACTAGACGTCCCCCTCTTCTTCGGAATTACGTTAACGTATTCTGTCGAGATATCCTTTAATAAAGCAATCGCCACGCGATCGCGCTCAGTGGTTGGATCATCAATCACTCACGAATGGCACATCGCTGCTAACTCAAAGCTCGGAATGCCGGCCTCCAGATTAGCGTAAGAATAAGCCTTCGTTTCTTCCTGTTTTTCACCTTTCTCCTCCCCTTTATCCCCTTCTTTCCCATTATTGTGCTCCTCCTGTTTAGTATTTTGCAGCTCCAATAGGGCGATCTCGCGGGCGCCTGTGATAATGCCAAGTTGTTTCGCGAAAAACTCCCTCTACATCTGTGCATATTCGAGCTTCAGCTGCGATAATCCCTCGCAAAACCCCTTTCGGATCGTCCTCTAATTCTTCCAAAGTCTGCGTAGGGCGTAGATATCACGCCTTTCAGATAGCACCATACCACTTATAATACCCATAAGGTCGGATCCATCCTTAGTATTCACTTCCTCCACTTCGTACTTGACAAAAACAGCTAAATGCTGTTTAATTGTTCTAGATGCGGGAGCGGGATCGACATGAAAGGCCGGCATTTTCTGCTTAGCCACCTTTTAAAAATAATAATGATAACATCTTCTGAAAACACTCTGTACAGGTATTGCTTGATCGATTGTTGCGTTGTCGGAATAGAGAAAAATGGGATCCGTGTTTGGTAAAGGACAATAATAATAGTATGCGGAAAGTCAGGAAAACACACACATGCATGGCAGGAAGGATGAAAATATCAAAAAAAAATGCATTTCTGGTAACATACCTTTGTTTGAAAGAGTAAATGCAATACCATATCTTAGTGTCGACAGCGAGGATTATTCCCACCTCTTACTCGACTCATACAGTGTGCTGTAGTTTGTATTATTGGAGGTAGCGGCACTTCTGATATCGCTGACGCATTAAAAAGGTCAAACAAAAATAAGCACAACACAACACTTACACCTTGAAATATTTACTCCTTAGTGTAAAATTCCAAAACAATGGGGTTGTCTCCTTGATTTCACAGCAATGAAAAGAAATGGAGAGGTTTATGTCTAAAACAGCTTTGTATAGAGGAAAAAAAAGCATTCCATAAACGAATGTAAATAATACGTCAGCATCAATATTATCAAAAAGAAACTTCAATAAAAAGTGTTGTAAATAACTAAAAAGTAACATGCAAGTAGTAAATAAGTTAAGAAGCTCTACGTTTCCCCTATATTCGCACATGTAATAACCTAGAAAAAAGTAGGAATATAAACAATTGTATGTGCACAGGAAGCAATAAAAAAGAAAAATTCTTACGTGGCGAAAAAAAACACTTCGCTGAACCCATTCCCGATGGCTGCAACAAATTCTCGCCATCCCCTTCACCCTTTAAATTTCCCCCCTCCATCATCGCAGCAACGCTAACACAGGTACACTCTTCTCTTTATATATCCCATTTCTGAAATGTCAAAGCCCTCACTTTTCTGGTAAATTCGAAGTAGGAAAGGTTTTTGACTCGTTTGCATTTTCATTCCCCCTAAGCTTCGAGACCTCGAGAACAGGGGAGCTCACGACTGTGTGAGTTTGCCGTGAAGAGCTCTCCTTTTCGAGCGTGGGAAGCCCCCCTCCCTCTCCTCCCTCAGGCGCCGCAAGATAGACCGCGCTCCCGTACACGAGATCCCCATCCTCGTACACACTAATCTCATTTCCGCTGATGTTGCTTTTCGTCTGGGAAGTACTCCCGCGGGAGGGATCTACACAGAGGGGCATGCCGACCACTGCAGGACCAGGTCTGGAGGTATTATAAATATTATCCTGCTCCGTCATCGCCATTGGCATCACAAGACCTTGCCGCCCAGGTAGGAGGATCACCGTATGGACATCCCAATAGCTCCCGCTCTCTTCCCTCCCCTGCTCGGGGGAAGCAGCAGAAGAGGTATAAGGCCCCGACCGTCGAGTCGCGATCGCGAAAAACAGAAGAGTGACGCACAAAAAAACAATAGAATAGAAGAAGTCGCCGAAGAATAATAGGAAAACAAAAAAAAGCATTAGTGTAACCCCGAACGCAAACATGAGGTTTCTTTTCCAGAAAGGATCCCCAGGTTGCATTGCGTGGGCGTGCCTTGGGGGATCGAATCCTTTTAACCTATAATAATGTAACGAGGGGAGGGAAAGTGATTAAATAATAAACCTTATCCTCACTTCGCTTTGAATCTTTCCGGGGAGAAAACTCTAAATAGCACCGGAAAAGGAAGAGAATAACGAGACGAGTAGAAAGCATTATTGTTCAAGAGTATTACATAGAGCCGACAGTATAAAGGGAAAACGCATTGTGGTGCTGTCGCTCCTAACACACATCGTCTCCTCCTATTATGGTGCAAAACAAGTGAGCCTCGCAATCGCGAACTCGTGACACCAATGATGACGAAAATGAGGTAAACACATCGGCTCTACACATTTGGAAAAGGTCAGCATACATCCCCCCATGATAGTCCGTGAGCTAAATAGGGAGAGCGCGCAAAATGGTAGGCAGACTTTCAAAGTACATCCCAACCGGGAAAACTCCCTGCTTCAAGAATACTCCTCGAAAAAAATCCCACGGAAAAGTGATAAATTGTGAATTCGACATACCCCCCATCAAAAGAGGGTGCTCCGTCTGTGTAATACGCAAGCTCTTGCACGCAGGCATTGCCACTACACACGCGGCTATCATCACGCCCTCTCCATTTCTATATATAGCCGGCAGAGGGAGTGCTTGCACAGTAATGTGAAATTAGCAGCAGGGTCCAGTAGTGATAACACATCATAACACCCCACCACCGCTTCCTTTCCTCGGCATCCCGTCATTGCTGCGTAAACTGGAAAAAGGCGTTAGTGTCCACGTAATCTCAAAAAGGCTCCGCCCTCAAAGGGGCTGTGGCGTGCGGGCTTGTGCAATGGCCCACCAGTGCCCCTCCCGCCGCATGCTCACACACACACCACGTGAGCATGCGTGTCAATACCTCCAACTGTGGAAACAGCACACCAGGCGGCAGAAGGAGGAGAGAAAAGAGCGATCCAGATACCTCTACTCTAAAAGGAAGAAAGGGAAAAAAACGCAATTTAACACTGTGCATCCACATAATTCGTTGTGTTAGTGATTCACTCATGGATACTATCAAAGTTAAGCGCCCACGACAATAGAAAAGAACCATCCGTTATGTACCCGTAAAAAAAATGTCATTATAGCACCCTAAAGTGCAACTTAGTGTATTCTCACGAGTTGGAATAACCTTTATTGATATAAGCAATTTCATCAAGATGCTGTTTAATATCTTTATCAACACTCCAGATGTGGAAAAAAAAAACGCTCCCAATCAACCTTATTAGTTATAAAAGTTTCATAAATAATCTAGAAAAAAAAGAAACACAAGAAATTATATTTATTCATATTATTTACACTTATGCAAGAGCTGTCGTAAAAAGTATTTAAGAATTTTACTGAGACACCTCCATGTCTGCACTACAGAAGTACTGATATTTTTATATACAGCACGGAATGTGTAAATATTAAAAAGTTCATATTACTTTAATTGGCACCATGGTAACTGTTTTTTTCCGGGAGAAATCTGAAAATTTAGTAAGACCTCCCAAAAAAAAAAAAAAAAGAAGAAACAATCGTAGCAAAATTAATACGTGTGCTGTGCCCCTCTCCCCCTCTTCTCTTGCTCTCCCCCTTTCATTAGCCCTTTTGACGAGAGGCCACAGTTAAGGCAATAATACAAAAGATTCGAAGCAATACCCACAGAATAATCAGCGATAACCACATATACACGCTTTTAGACTGTGGATCTGAGTCAATGCCAGCACTTATTAACACCTCCTTGCCGCTACGAGGTTGATTGAGACAGAACTGCTCGCCGTATTTTTGCACGTCGCAATTGAAGTGATTCAGATGATCGAATTCATTGCGCATCAGAAGGATGTAGCCATGACGAACGAAAGATGGCTTCTCGAGCTCATACCAATATGGCCGCAGACGATCCGTACTCGCAAGGAGACCGCCCGCTGCATTCAATGGTACAACAATCAGCGGCACGAGGCTACTAGCAACCGTTTGCGATTCAAACCAAGCTGAAAGCAAGAAACCAACCCCTACACTAACCTCCTGAACCAACGCGAGAGTGATAAAGTACATAAAGAAGGCGCTGGCTGAGATGTAGAGACCCGCCAGAAAGTATATAATAACGCATTCAACAAAGCAAAAGAAAATCTGTGCCGGGAACTGAGCTGCCATGGTTGCAACAAAGTAAGTAGATGGCGAGTATGCACCGGCGTTTTGCTCACGCATGAAAACCGGACGAATCTTATAAAAGGAGTTCAAAACGGTAAAGATTGACGAAAACGCACGATTGAGAACCACCAACGATAGAAGGCCCTGACGATCTTGAATACTTTCGGTATCCATGCCAAGACGTATAAATATTAAACCTACAAGAATAGAATAGATCAGTTCCTGTGCAGAAAGTGAGAAAATAAACATCCTATCACGCTTTATCTCGTTGATACGCCGTAAAAATACCTCTCTGAGTTGGACGAGCTGCGAACTGCCGAATTTTTTAATATACGAGTTCAAGAACTTCGCCGTGCTGGACTCGCTAGGGTTCGCCGCGAGACGGATAGAAGTGGTGTGGGGGGTGCGCTTACCGTTTTTCAGGTGCTGCTCCCACCGCTCCACGAGCACGCGCGCCGTCGGCTCATCCTGCAGCAGCATCATGAAATAATCCCCCGCGGTGTACCGCTCGGGGCACTTGAAGCCGATGGATTCGAAGTAGTTCAGGGAATCCGCCATCGTGCCATGGTAGACGCAGCGACCGCCCGTCAAAATCATGAGGTCGTCAAAAGTCGAGAGCACCTCGGCGGTAGGCTGGTGGATAGTGTAGATAATCGTCCGGCCAACACGCGCGAGCTCCCGCAGCTGCTGCACAAGCTTCGTGGACGTTACCGAATCCAGCCCCGATGTCGGCTCGTCCAGCAGCAAAACCTTCGGATCGCAGACGAGCTCGATGCCAATATTGCACCGCTTTCGCTCCCCACTAGAGATCCCGGTAACCATCCCAGGGATGCCGATAACCGTGTCCTTGCAGTGAACCAGCTTCAGCGTGTCGAGCATCTCCATCACTTTCTCATGCGCCCCCGCGCGGTCCGTCCCGCGGCGAGTGCGGAGGGAAAACCGCAGCGCGTCGTACGGTGTATCCATTGAAGAAAGAATATCGTCCTGCGTAACGAACCCCAACGCCTTGCGGAAGCGCCGC
>JAHSUH010003301.1:0-50605 GCA_025388415.1 Cynanchum wilfordii
ATGATTTGAGGATATTTTAATTTGTAATATTCCATGTTTGTTTGACTACATGATATATCATTTACTTGTTTCTATATTTAGTAGCTTTTGTTTTGAGGACAAGTAAAAGGCTACGAGGTATCTCCGATATGTCTAAATTATATCGTGTTTTATTTAGTGTTTTTGTGCTTAATTTGGGAGTTATTTGACATTAATTTAGAAGGAATTAGCGCAAATTTGCCTTGTTTTTTTATTTTAGGAAGTTTAGGGACTAAAATTTAAAAGGAACAAATTCTTGAGGCAAATTTGCAATTTCGCAGTAACGCTGGCAGCGTCGTGCCGCACATGTGCAGCCCATGTCGCAGCACGGCCGACGGCTTCTACTACAACCATAGTGTGTTATTACGACCGTAGCCTATGAAAATAGCCGCAGCATTTTAATGGTACTTAAGCCCCGATGCACATTTCCCCGAGATTTTATGCTATAAATGGTCCGTAATGCCATCGATTTCACTTACAAATAGACACTCTCATTTGTTCAAGCACACCGTAGGATCATTCAAAATAAGACTGTTTCTAAGTTTCTAACTCATAGGAAACTTTGCGATAAGCTCTAGTTAGTCCTCAGCTTTTCTTTCTTTAATATTTTCTCGAGTTTCAAATTAGTGTTTCTAGCCTCACCCGTAAGGTCGAGCACTGAGGTAGTAGCTCGAGAGGTGCGGGGCCGAGATCTCTTCGATAATATTGAGGTTAGGAATCCTAATCAATCTTGAGTTTGAACGCTCAAGTTGATCTTTAGGGTTAACGTTATTGAATTGATGATTTAATAACCAACCTAAAAAATTTATTACTTGCAACAAACCATATTAAGGTAATCACATTTACTCAGGTATGGTAGAAGAGTAAGCTGAATTAATTAAAATCGCCTTAGATCCAATTAGTTAACCTTCGAACATAGGTCAATCCACTTGATTCAATTGAAACTAAATTACTATCCCTAAAAACTAACCTAGTCATTTCAATTCCTAGATTATAGAAACCCCTTTCTAATGAATTGAATTGAACTCAAGGACTAATTTCATTATAACAAGATTTGTTCATAATTGATAAATGCTAACAAGTCATTACTAACGTTTGGGGAAAATGATAATAATATAAATGTAAAATTGTTGATACTACCATGTTACTATCTCATATGATGTAGCTCTGGTTTTGCTAATTGCTTAGTCAATCCATTCGTTCTTATCTCATACACTTAAATTAATTTCAATCATAATCTATGCTAAATAATATGCAAACCAAAACCTACATCAAGTATAGAGAAGAGAAAGAGTGAGAAGAGTTGCTAATTTTCGTTGATTATCCTTCCTTCAATCACTTCAAATGCCTCCCCTTTGTAGACTCCTCGTAGGCTCAAACTTCTCCAAAATCCGCGCCTTGGAGAGTAGGTTGAATTAGCTTCCTTTGGTTGAGGCTAACTAGTAAAGCTACAATTTAGAGAGAGATATTTGTGAAATTTAGGGAAAGGGTGAGATACAATTTTGGTAGAGTTTTCCTAAGTATGAAAGTTCTCCTTCTTCAAACACTCAAAAATTGTTCTATAAACAGAAACCGAGCGTAGGGGCAAATGGTCAATTCCATACTGAAAATCTACTACTTGCTACAGCAATCATGACATATATGTTAATCATTTATCTTGAAATATGTTTTGAAACAAGTGCGGGTAGTTGTTAACACTCCTTTTAACAAGGAAGGACAGCTGGTTTATTATCGGTGAGTGGTAAGGTGTCAAATTTTTCCAAAAGAGTTTCAAAATGTTTGAATCTTTCAAAAAATTTAAAAAATTCTATCTTGACAAACTATTTTTATGTTTTTGTGGAAAGCTGATTTATTCAGTCTTGATATGTAATGACTCAAGCAAATGCCTGGTTTTTTGGAGGTGATTTGTCTATTTCGTGAGAAACTAGTACAAGTTCCTTTTATAGAAAATTCCTAAACATTTGAGCACAAATATTTTGATGAATTATTTGACTGATAGATCAGGTTTTTGACACTTTGAGATTATAGTAATAACATTCCCTTAGAAACCATGATAGCCGCTTGTAGTTACTTGGAAGGAGTTTGGAGGAACTTGCCACTAGTTTAGTTTCATTTATTTTATTTTAAGTGAATAAAGGTTGTCTCAGACCGTATCCTTTACTACTTGAGAACCATTCTTGAAGGGAATTTAATGCTTGGTTCCCTAAGGCTCCTTGAGGTCTGGGAGCCACTCGATTGGGACTCGTTATATGGGTAGTTAAAAGCTGGATATGGTTAAGTAGACAGTACTTGTTCATTTGTTTGAAAAGGAAAAAAGAGTATATGAAAAAGAAAGAAAAAAAAAAAAAGAAAAGTAGAATAAGTGGCATGTGACTTGACCAAAGTCAATTTTTATGATTAGTTATTGTAACCTCTAATTGATTGAAGTACTATTGTTTCTTGTGTCTAGGAGAAGTTTATTGATTGAATGGTGAAATCAAAATAACACACACTACACTTTAGGAAATTCTATATTTTGACATGTGCTAAGATGTATATGACTTTTTTATTATTTCTATTTGACTTTTTGCATGCAATAGTTATGAGGCACTGAATATTTCATTCTCCAAATAACGTGTGTTTTCATCAAGTCTTGATAGAATTACTTGGATGATTTGAGGATATTTTTAATTTGTAATATTCCATGTTTGTTTGACTACATGATATATCATTTACTTGTTTCTATATTTAGTAGTTTGCTTGAGGACAAGTAAAAAGGCTAAGTGTAGGGTATTTTGATATGTCTAAATTATATCGTGTTTTACGTAGTGTTTTTGTGCTTAATTTGGGAGTTATTTGACATTAAATTGAGAGGAATTAACAAATTTGCCTTGATTTTTATTTTAGGAAGTTTAGGGACTAAAATTTAAAAGGAACAAATTTTGAGGCAAATTTGCAATTTGAGTCGCTTGTGAGCAGGCGTCGTGCCGCACATGTGCAGCTCCATGTCGCGATGCGGCCGCACTAAGCCCCCCACTACAACCATAGTGTTATTAATTTGTAGCCCATGAAAATAGCGCTGATACTGATGATTACTTAGCCCCGGATGCACGATTTAGAGGTTTTTATGCTATAAATGGTCGAATGCCATCGATTTCACTCTTATAAATAGACGCTCCCTCATTTGTTCAAGCACACGAGAATCATTCAAAACAAGATCATTTCTAAGTTTCTAACTCATAGAAACTTTCGATAAGGTCTAGTTAGTCTCGAGTTTAATATTTTCTCGGAGTTTTAGGTTGGTGCTCGAGCCTCGACCCCCGTAGGGTCGAGCACTATAAAATATGGGTTTGAGAGGTGTGTTTGAGATCTCTTCGATAATATTGAGGTTAGGAATCCTAATCTTGAGTTTGAACGTCAAGTTGATCTTAGGGTTAACGTTATTGAATTGATGATTTAATAACCAACTTTAAAATTTAGGATTACTTGCAACAAACCATATTAAGGTAATCACATTACTCGGGTATGGTAGTAAGATAAAAGTGAATTCATAATTGCCTTAGATCGATTAAGTTAACCTTCGAACATAAGGTGATCCAATTGATTCAATTGAAACTAATGACGATTCCTAAAAACCTAACCTAGTCATTTTCAATTCCTAGATTATAGAAACCCCTTTCTAATGAATTGAATTGAACTTTAGGACTAATTCTCATTAAACAAGATTTTCATAAATTGATAAATGCTAACAAGCCGTCACCAACGTTCTTGAGGAAAAATGATAATAATATAAATGTAAAATTGTTGATACTACCATGTTACTATCTGCATCATGATAGGTACTGCCTTGGGTTTTGGTTAATTAAGTGACGATCCATTTGCTCTTATACGCTACATAAATTAATCTCAATCATAATCTATGCTAAATAATATAGTAACCAAAACCCACATCAAGTATAGAGAAGAAAGAGTGAGAAGAGTTGCTAATTTTCGATTTGATTAATCCTTCCTTCAATCACTTCAAATGCCTCTCCTTTGTAGACTCCTCGTGTACTAAACTTCTCCAAAATCGGGCGCCTTGAGAGTAGGTTGAATTAGCTTCCTTTTGGTTGAGGCTAACTAGTAAAGCTACAATTTAGAGAGAGATATTTGTGAAATTCTAGGGGAAAGGGTGGAGATACAATTTTGGTAGAGGATTTTCCCCTAAGTATAGAAAGTTCTCCCTTCTTCAAACTACGAAAAATTGTTCTATAAATGGAAGCGACGTAAGGCAAAATGGTCAATTCCATGCCTGAAAAATCTTGACTCTTTGCTTCTAAAAGTAATCATGACTATATGTTAATATTCTGCTTTATCTTGAATATGCTTTGAAACAAGTGTGGGAGTGTAGTTGTTCACATGGCACTATGATGAGGGCAGAGTGTTTATATCATAAGGGGTAAGGTGTGTCAAATTTTCCAAGAGTTTCAAAAATGTTGAATCTTTCAAAAAATTTCAAAAATTCTATCTTGACAAACTATTTTTATGTTTTTGTGGAAGTTGATTTATTCAGCCTTGATATGTCCCTTGGTATTAAATGCCTAAGTTTTTGGAGGTGATTTGTCTTATTTCGTAGAAACTTAGTACAAGTCTCTTTATAGAAAATTCCTAAACATTTGAGCACAAATATTTTGATGAATTATTTGGTGATAGATCAGGTTTTGACACTTGAGATTATAGTATAATATCTTTTAGAAACCATGATAGTTGTTGTAGTTACTTGAAGGAGTTTGAGGAACTTGCCACTAGTTTAGTTTAGTTTATTTTATTTTAAGTGAATAAAAGGTTATGCATGTATCCTTTACTACTTGAGAACCGTTCTTGAGGGAATTTAATGCTTGGTTCTAAGGTCTTTGGTCTGGGAGCCACAGTTAGGACTCGTTATATGGGTAGTTAAAGTTGATATGGTTAAGTAGACAGTACTTGTTCATTTGTTTGAAAAAAGGAAAAAAGAGTATATGAAAAGAGAAAGAAAAAAGTAGAATAAGTGGCATGTGACTTGACCTCTGAAAGCTGACTATGATTAGTTGTTGTAACCTCTAATTGATTGAGTACTATTGTTTCATGTCTGGAAGTTTTATTGATTGGATGGTGAAATCAAAATAGCACACCACACTACACTTTAGGGGAAATTCTATATTTTTGACATGTGCTAAGATGTATATGACTTTTTCAGATTATTTCTATTTGACTTTTGCATGCAATAGTTTATGAGCATGAATATTTCATTCTTCAAATAAGTGTGTTTCATCAAGTCTTGATAGAATTACTTAGATGATTTGAGGATATTTTAATTTGTAATATTCCATGTTTGTTTTATTACATGATATATCATTTACTTGTTTCTATATTTATAGTTTGCTTAGACAAGTAAAGGCTAATTGTAGGGTATTTTGATATGTCTAAATTATATCGTGTTTATTTAGTGTTTTGTGTTGCCACAATTTGGGGAGTTATTTGACATTAATTGATAGGAATTACGCAAATTTGCCTTGATTTTTATTGTAGTTTAGGACTAAAATTTAAAAAAGGAACAAATTTTGAAAATTTGCAATTTCGCAGGGTAATGCGGCAAAGCTGGCCGCCGACATGTGCAGCTCCATGTCGCAGCACGGCCGCATTTCAAGCCCCCACTACAACTATAGTGTTGCTCGCTGATCAGAGTCTATGAAAATAGCCGCAGTATCGACACAAATCGTGGTAGCACATTGAGCTCACTAGTGTTTCGAGCCCTCACTCCGTAAGGTCGAGCACTATAGTAGTAGTTTGAGAGGTGTGGCTGAGATCTCTTCGATAATATTGAGGTTAGGAATCCTAATAATCTTGAGTTTGAACGTCAAGTTGATTCAGGGTTAACGTTATTGAATCGATGATTTAATAACCAACCTAAAATTTAGGATTACCGCAACAAACCATATTAAGGTAATCACATTACCTGTATGGTAGTAAGATAAACTCAATTCATAATTGCCTTAGATCCAATTGCTAACCTTCTAACATAGTCAATCCAATCGATTCAATTGAAACTAACGACATTCCTAAAACCTAACTTAGCTATTTAATTCCTAGATTATAGAAACCCCTTTCTAATGAATCGGAATTGAACTTTTTAGGACTAATTCTCATTAAACAAGATTTTTCATAATTGATAAATGCTACTGCCGGCTACCAACGTTCTTGGGGAAAAAATGATGAATAATATAAATGTAAAATTGCTGATACTACTCATGTTACTATCTCACATATGATAGGTAATCGCTGGGTTTTGCATAATTAAGGACAATCCATTTGCTCTTATTCAAGCACTTAAATAATCTCAATCATAATCTATGCTAAATAATATAGTAACCAAACCCACATCAAGTATAGTAAATAGGAGAGAGACCATCCTTCCTTCAATCACTCAAATGCCTCTCCTTCTAGACTCCTCGTGTACTAAACTTCTCCAAAATCGCTTTCGAGAGTAGGTTGAATTAGCTTCCTTTTGGTTGAGGCTAACTAGTAAAGCTACAATTTAGAGAGAGATATTTGTGAAATTCCTAGGGGGAAAGGGTGAGAGATACAATTTTGGTAGAGTTTTCCTAAGTATGAAAGTTCTCCCTCTTCAAACACCGAAAATTGTTCTATAAATAATAGAAACTTGTAGCTTTAGGGGCAAAAATGGTCAATTCCGTGTGTTTATCATAAGTGAGGGGTAAGGTGTGTCAAATTTTTCCAAAAAGAGTTTCAAAAATGTTGAATCTTTCAAAAAAATTTCAAAAATTTCTATCTTGACAAACTATTTTTATGTTTTTGTGGAAGTTGATTTATTCAGCCCTTGATATGTGCTGACTGTTAAATGCCTAAGTTTTTGGAGGTGATTTGTCTTATTTCGTAGAAACTTAGTACAAGTCTCTTTATAGAAAATTCCTAAACATTTGAGCACAAATATTTTGATGAATTATTTGGTGATAGATCGGGTTTTGACACTTGAGATTATAGTATAATATCTTTTAGAAACCATGATAGCTGTTGTAGTTACTTGAAGGAGTTTGAGGAACTTGCCACTAGTTTAGTTTAGTTTATTTTATTTTAAGTGAATAAAAGGTTGTCTGCATGTATCCTTTACTACTTGAGAACCATTCTTGAAGGGAATTTAATGCTTGGTTCCCTAAGGTCTTTGAGGTCTGGGAGCCACCAGATTGGGACTCGTTATATGGGTAGTTAAAGTTGATATGGTTAAGTAGACAGTACTTGTTCATTTGTTTGAAAAAAAAAGGGAAAAAAGAGTATATGAAAAAGAAAGAAAAAAAAAGAAAAGTAGAATAAGTGGCATGTGACTTGACCTCCGAAAGCTGACTATGATTAGTTGTTGTAACCTCTAATTGATTGAAGTACTATTGTTTCTTGTGTCTAGGGAGAAGTTTATTGATTGAATGGTGAAATCAAAATAACACACACTACACTTTAGGGAAATTCTATATTTTGACATGTGCTAAGATGTATATGACTTTTTCAGATTATTTCTATTTGACTTTTGCATGCAATAGTTTATGAGGCACTTGAATATTTCATTCTTCAAATAATGTGTGTTTTCATCGAAGTCTTGATAGAATTACTTGGATGATTTGAGGATATTTTAATTTGTAATATTCCATGTTTGTTTGACTACATGATATATCATTTACTTGTTTCTATATTTAGTAGTTTGCTTGAGGACAAGTAAAAGGCTAAGTGTAGGGTATTTCGATATGTCTAAATTATATCGTGTTTTACGTAGTGTTTTGTGCTTAATTTGGGAGTTATTTGACATTAATTGATAGGGAATTACGCAAATTTGCCTTGTTTTTTTATTTTAGGAAGTTTAGGGACTAAAATTTAAAAAGGAACAAATTTTGAGGCAAATTTGCAATTTCGAGTAGTAACGGGCGTGCCGGCCGCACATGTGCAGCTCCATGTCGCGTACGGCCGCACTAAGCCCCCCACTACAACCATAGTGTTATTACGACTGTAGCCTATGAAAATAGCCGCAGTACGACGGTACTTAGCCCCGGATGCACGATTTCTTGAGATTTTATGCTATAAATGGTCCAGAATGCCATCGATTTCACTCTTATAAATAGACACTCCCTCATTTGTTCAAGCACACCAGAATCATTCAAAACAAGATCATTTCTAAGTTTCTAACTCATAGAAACTTTGCGATAAGCTCTAGTTAGTCTCAGTTTAATATTTTCTCGAGTTTCAAACTTAGTGCTAGGCCTCGACCCGTAAGGTCGAGCACTATAGTAGTAGTTTGAGAGGTGTGGCTGAGATCTCTTCGATAATATTGAGGTTAGGAATCCTAATAATCTTGAGTTTGAACGTCAAGTTGATCTTAGGGTTAACGTTATTGAATTGATGATTTAATAACCAACCTAAAAATTTAGGATTACTTGCAACAAACCATATTAAGGTAATCACATTACTCGGGTATGGTAGTAAGATAAACTGAATTCATAATTGCCTTAGATCCAATTAAGTTAACCTTCGAACATAGGTCAATCCAATTGATTCAATTGAAACTAATGACGATTCCTAAAAACCTAACCTAGTCATTTCAATTCCTAGATTATAGAAACCCCTTTCTAATGAATTGAATTGAACTTTAGGACTAATTCTCATTAAACAAGATTTGTCATAATTGATAAATGCTAACAAGCCGTCACCAACGTTCTTGGGGGGAAAAATGATAATAATATAAATGTAAAATTGTTGATACTACCATGTTACTATCTGCATATGATAGGTACTCTGCCTTGGGTTTTGGTTAATTAAGTGACAATCCATTTGCTCTTATCTGCTACACTTAAATTAATCTCAATCATAATCTATGCTAAATAATATAGTAACCAAAACCCACATCAAGTATAGAGAAGAGAAAGAGTGAGAAGAGTTGCTAATTTTCGTTGATTAATCCTTCCTTCAATCACTTCAAATGCCTCTCCTTTGTAGACTCCTCGTGTACTAAACTTCTCCAAAATCAGCGCCTTCGAGAGTAGGTTGAATTAGCTTCCTTTTGGTTGAGGCTAACTAGTAAAGCTACAATTTAGAGAGAGATATTTGTGAAATTCTAGGGGAAAGGGTGAGAGATACAATTTTGGTAGAGTTTTCCCTAAGTATGAAAGTTCTCCCTTCTTCAAACACTGAAAAATTGTTCTATAAATAGAAACCGAGCGTAGGGGCAAAATGGTCAATTCCATGCTGAAAAATCTTGACTCTTTGCATAAATGACTCAACATGGGCGTGTCGCGCACTATGTTGCCCCGTGTTGAAATCTTCGTGGCACCAGCGTGTTGCAATCATGTTGTGCCCGTGTCTTGAAAATATTGCAACCGCGTTGTGCCAAAAATTGCAATTTCAGTCCCTCTTTTAGCACTTTTCTTTCAATTAAGCCACAATTCCATTCCTGAAATTGATTTAACACTTCTAAGAGTATTTCTATGAAATTAATGAACAATTATAACCAAATAAGCCCATTATAATATCTAGGCAGAGTACCTATCATTTAAATAGTATCAAATCAAGTATCAAGATTTAAAAATTTATAAAAATCATTTTTCCCAAAATCCTTATTAGAGATTAATGTAGAAAATGTTATGTAATTCAATTATAATCATGTTTTGGAGGAGTGAATCAATCAATAGTTTGTTCAACCAGCATCACAGATGATGCAATTGAGACTAACAACAAGAAAACATGATAAAAGTAGGAATCTCATATCAAATATTAGATTGAAAGGAGGATACAAATTCAAGTAGGCTAAAGTTGATTATGAATCATTAACCAAAATTATTACCACTCAAGTCTAATGGTGAATTCTCTTAATACGGTTCGTTGCAAGAAATTCAAACATAACAACATACTTGAGATCAATTAGAATAACCAAATTCCCAATTAATTATCCTAGGTCCGGTCCATTAACAAGAAATTTAATTAAATTAAAATGGCACTAATTGTTCATCCAAGGTCCGGTCTAACAATTAGTGTTAACCCAAACCATACATTAAATATGCTCAATCAAAGATAGAAATAAAGATTTTAAGCAATATCCAACATATAGTTCAAATTAATAACAAAAGTAATCAATAATCCATAATTGTAAGAATTTTCAAAAATGAAATGTAACATTGATGACATCAAATATGATCATGTTTTGGAGCATTGATATGTCAAATTTATATCGTGTTTTTGGAAGGTAATTATGTTTAATTTAGAGTTTAATTGGACTTAATTGACTAGAAATTATGCAAATTTGTTCTGTTTTCGCTTTTTTGAAGTTTCGGGGCTGAAATTGAAGAAATGAAGAAATCGGGGACTAAATTGCAATTTTTGGAAAATATCTACTACGGGCGTAATAATGGAATACGGCCGTACTGAACAAGCTATGGTCGTAGTGAGCTCCCAAATCTTAACATTTAGGTTTCCTAAGTCTACTCAAACTCTACCTCTTACTCCAATAAATACAGGCAACATGCAAGCTTTTCAACACACCACCAACTCACCAGAGAGCGCAGAATTGCAGAGAATTCGAGGACTTTCGAGTTTCTACTTCCGTAGATTCTCATACATTTCCCTCGCAGTTAAATATTTTCTAGTTTTTATATTTTTCTTCTTAGCTTTAGGGTTTGAGCCTCCACCATAAAGGAGAGCTCTATAGCTTAGTTGAGAGGTAGGTTAGTAGAAGTTCTCGTGGGCAAGACAAGGAGGAAGGCTAGTAGAATTAGGGAAGAATCGGAGGTCAAGTCCCGTCGTCGAAGTAGTGACAACCAAACGACAACTTTTTCTATCCCTCTTCTCAGTTTTATTAATCTCTATCCTTTATCAAATTAAACTCTGTCTTGTGGGATTCTTTTATTATTAATGATACAATTAGAGTTATTGTCTTATTTTCCCGGGAAGGATACTGTTTTTGATTATCATTGTGATTATTATTGCTTTATGCTTTCAAACGTGATTTATTATTCAAATAATGCTATGAGACTTAGGGTTGCATCTAGTTGAGTATTTATTTGGAATAACTTATTAATTGTGACAGTTTGTTATTGAGACCTCACCATAGGAGATTTAATGAATTTCTGGATTAGGTGTAATAACTTGTGGCCCCCATACTAAGGTTAGGCAGCCTAATAATCTCGAGTTCATAATCAATGCAAATCTTAAGATTATTTTATTAAATTGACACCAAAATAATTAATCTAAAAAGATTTAGGAGTAGTTGCAACCCCCATATTCGGGTAATCATCTTAGATAACCCCTGGGTACGGTAGTAAAGTTAATATTAATCATAATTGCCTTAGATCTACTTAATGCTATATCTTCGAATATAGGTCATTCTAATTGAATCATCGAACCAAGTAAGAATCCTAAACCTTATATGTTTCAATTCTATTTATGTTCTAGCAACAATCTCATGAATTGATTCTTATCCTAGGGTAAACTTTTGTTAATAAATTCTTGTCATATTTAATAATTACTTATAACTGTTATCAACGTCTTTCGGTCTATACGATATTTATAAATATAAAATCGTTGATGCTTCCATGTTACTATCTGCATACGATAGGTACTTTGCCTTAGATTTTGGTTATTTAAGTGACAAGCTATTTGTTTTCCTTGAACTAATCTCAATCATAATCTATGCTAAAAATATAGTAACCAAAATTAACATCGGATTTTTGGCGCCGTTGCCGGGGAGACGCAAAATTCATAAAATTTTTAGAATTTCTGATCAAAACTTTAGAAGTTTTATGATTTGATAACGGTAGTGATTATTCTTTATGACATAATTTGATTAAGAAAAGTAAACTCGATCCTCCTAAGTATAGGATTTCCTAAAAAAATTTTAAAGAAATTATCTAAATTTAATTAAAGATAGGAATATCTAAATTTTAGAAGATATATTCTAGAATCATGCTAGGAGTTATTCTGGATATTATCTAGAGAACTTTCATAAAATTTAAAAACCCATAAAATTAAAAAATATCTTAAAACCTATAAAAATCTAAATATCCTAAAAATCTATAAAAATCTAAAAATTCTTAAAAACCCAAAACTCTAAAGCCTTGGAAAACTCTTATTCCTTGCTTTTAATAGGAAGATGACTCGGACTACTACAAGCAAGTTAGGAGATATGTTTGATAACCCGAAGCAACTACTTCGCAAGGCTAGGGCAGAGAGGAAACTGGAATTACCTAATATGGATAATGTTGATAAATATGTCACAAAAAGTTTTACTCATATTCGATATGAACATCCCTGTCTCGGTTTCTCAAAAGATGAGAAAAAGTATGAAGAAAGGTATGAGGCACTTTTAGATCGAGAAGTGGTGCAAGGTCGTAGGATGGATTGGGGAACTGGTTTCTCGTTAGGAATAGAAATTGATATAAGGAGAATGATGCTCATCCGTCCTTATGCTCGAGTTTTTACGATAGATGAGCCTATATATGCCGAGTTGGTTTTCGAATTTTATTCGACATACAACTATGAAAACGAGATAATTAGTTTTTGCCTTGGTTATATGGATCAAAATATGAATACTAAAGAGTTTTGTATGCATTTAGGAATTTGGACTCGGGAAGAAGTCAACTCACACATTTATCATAGTGCAGCAAGAGAGTTCTCGGACAATACATCAATGTATTGGGATCATATTAGAGCTACTCGGGAAAGAGTATAATGCAGATACAACAAGCGTTTCGGATATTCATCTAAGCCTTCGCTATCTTCACTCTATGTTTCCATACATAATTACAAGAAAGAGGGAAAGTAAGACAAATCTTAGTTCTTTGGAAATAGTTGTCTTCTCCCACATGTACCAAGAAAAGCTCGTTGATTTAGGTAAAGTTTTCGCTCGGAGTATTAACAAGCATGTTAAGGAATCTAAGATACAACCTTTAGGTTTTGGACCTTTAGTATCAACAAGATATTTGCCTGAAGAGGTTAGAGGCAAAGAACATGACAAACTACTACAAATCCTTACAACCAAATGTGAAGCCTAAAATAACACCTCAGTACTACGATGCCAAGTCTACGGATGAGGAAGAAGATTATTCACCTCCAAGTCCTTCTCCAATTAATTATTTTCTTTCTTTTTCTTCTTTCCCATTATTTCTTTAAACTTTCGTTATTTTATTTAGTAGGATATTTTATTTTGGATTCTTTCTTTTTGGCAAATAAACATATTTGATGAATTATTCTTTATAGTTATTAAAAGAGTCTTATTTGGTATTTTGGCGTAATTCATGACTACTCTGCTTTATTAGACGATTGGATGCTCCAATTTAGGATTTTCATGAATAGAATTTGGATGTTCCAGGATAGGACTTATGTGCTATAAATTGTTTGAATAAATGTTGGATGTTCTAGACAGGTATTTGATTTTTCTAGGTGGATATTGACTGTTATGAGATTATTATTGTGAATGCATGCACAATTTAATTTTGTCTACATGATATATCTAATGTTTAGGGATACTGTCATCATAATCAAAGTCATCATGGATAAAATTGCAATCAATTATACAGGTAACTTGAGTAGGACATTCTTTCATTATGGGAACCCTATTGAGAAGACATGGTAATGTTCTTCTACTTTTGAGGCTTCTAAAGCTTTTTAGGGATTTATTATTGAAAGAATTTTAAGTTACTCTATAAATCTCTTGATCTTTATTTCCCCAAAATATCTTGTATTAATTTATCCTTTGATATTCTCTCTTTTTAATTGATTATCATTTGACAAAAAGGAACTAAATAACATCACTAATTTATCTTGAGAATTTCTTAGGTATCTTTGTGATGTGACTTTGATCGGATTAAAGAAGGGCATTCGGATAACAAGAATCATCATCGGATTCCTAGTTCTTTTTCCTTTCCTTTTCTCTTTTGTTTAATTCTCTTTTGTTTTCTAGGGTATGTGTTGAGAATACATTTGTCATATGATACAATTGAACTTATATGATATGGATGTTTTTTATACACCCTTTTTCTTTTTTCTTTATTTTTCTATTTTTCTTTTTTACTTTTTCTCTTGTTTTCAAATAAGTGTGTGGTGTTTTAGAGTATTTATGATCTTCTCGAATTTTTCAATTCTATCTTGAATAAGTATTTTATGCATAATGATTATTTACTTAGCCTATGATACGAATTAACTGTTTCAATGCTTAAGTCTTTTAGAGATGATGAGAAATCTTCATAGAAGTTTGATACAAGTCCTTTAATAGGAAATTCCTGAAAGATTTTTTAGCACAAAATTTTGATTAACTGTTTGGTTGATAGATTATCTTTGGAAAATTGTGAGCATAGCATGATATCTTTTGGAATCCATGATAGCTGTTTTGGTTGCTTGAAAGAATTTGAGAAGTTTGCCACTAATTTTAGTTTAGTTTATTTTTAGTAATAAGAGTCTATTTGCATGTATCCTTTGCTACTTGAGAACCATTCTTGAAGGGAATTGAATGTCTGTGCCCTAAGGTTTTTGAGGTCTGGGAGCCACCGGAATGAGACTCGTTACAAGGGTAGTTAAAGTTGATATTGTTAAGCAACAAAATTTTTCTTTTAATCGGAGTTTTTTTTTTAAAAAAAAAAAAAAGCATTCGTGCAAGAGAAAAAAATATATATTAGGATTACGTGGCATTCAACTTGAGTTCCTAAAGTGATTGTGATGAGTTGTTATGAGCTCCGAAAGATTGACGTACTATTATTTCTTGTTGTTTGGGGAAAAGTCTATTGATTGGATTGGTCAATTTGAAATCACACACTACACCTCATGGAAATTCTATGGCTTGACATGTTGTGAATTAATATAAGTGTCAAGTTGTTTCTATCCGATCTTTGCAAAGAATGGTTTATGAGGCAAGCAAGAGTATTATATTCTTTTTGCATAAATGAAAAATCTTGATAGAATTTATTTACTAAGGAGTAAATTTTTGGAAATTTTACCTTTTGATTTCATGATATTTATGTTTATAATATTATTCTGTATTTGAGTAGTTTGCTTGCGGACACACAAAAGGCTAAGTGTGGCGTAATCCGATATGTCAAATTTATATCGTATTTTTGGAAGGTAATTATGTTTAATTTAGAGTTTAATTGGACTTAATTGACTGGAAATTACGCAAATTTGTTCTATTTTCGCTTTTTGGAAGTTTCAAGTTGAAATTGAAGAAATGAAGAAATTAGGGACTAAATTACAATTTTTGGATAATATCTACTACGAGCGTACTAAATGGAATACGGCTGTAGTGAGCTCCCAGATCCTAAAATTTCGGTTTCCTAAGTCTACTCAAACTCTACCTCTTACTCTTATAAATAGAGGCGGCAGTCAAGCTTTTCAACACACCACCAACTCACCAGAGAACGCAGGGTTGCAAAGAATTCGAGGACTTTCGTGTTTCTACTTCCGTAGATTCTCGGAAATTTCCCTCGCAGTTAAATATTTTTTAGTTTTTATATTTTTCTTCTTAGCTTTAGGGTTTGAGCCTCCACCAAAGGGAGAGCTCTATAGCGTAGTTGAGAGGTAGGTTACTAGAAGATCTCGTGGGCAAGACAAGGACGAAGGCTAGTAGAATTAGGGGAAGAATAGGAGGTCAAGTCCCGCCGTTGAAGTAGTGACAACCAAACGACAAATTTTTCTATCCCTCTTCTCGGTTTTATTAATCTCTACCCTTTATCAAATTAAACTCTGTCTCGTGGGATTCTTTTATTATTAATGATACAATTAGAGTTATTGTTTTAATTTCCCGGGAAGGATACTGTTTTTTATTATAATTGTTATTATTATTGCTTTATGCTTTCAAACGTGATTTATTATTCAAATAATGCTATGAGACTTAGGGTTGCATCTAGTTGAGTTTTTATTTGGAATAATTTATTACTTTGTGAGTTTGTTATTGAGACCTCACCATAGGAGATTTAATGAATTGCCGGATTAGGTGTAATAACTTGTGGCCCCATACTGAGGTTAGGCAGTCTAATAATCTCGAGTTCATAATCAATGCAAATCTTAAGATTACTTTATTAAATTGACGCCTTAATAATTAATCTAAAAATATTTAGGATTAGTTGCAACGCCCATATTGAGGTAATCATCTTAGATAACTTGGGTACGGTAGTAAAGTTAATAATAATCAAAATTGCCTTAGATCTACTTAATGCTATATCTTCGAATATAGGTCATTCTATTTGAATCATTAAACCAAGTAAGAATCTTAAACCTTATCTGTTTCAATTATGTTTATGTTCTAGCAACAATCTCATGAATTGATTCTTATCCTAGGGTAAACTGTTGTTAATAAATTCTTGTCATATTTAATAATTACTTATAACTGTTATCAATGTCTTTGGGTCTATACGATATTTATAAATATAAAATCGTTGATGCTTCCATGTTACTATCTGCATACGACAAGTACTCTGCCTTAGATTTTGGTTATTTAAGTGACAACCTATTTGTTTTCCATGAATTAATCTCAATCATAATCTATACTAAAAATATAGTAACCAAACTTCTCATCAAGCATTATTTGTGCATAATTGTTGAGCTTTAATGGTTTAAATTTGAAATAAATTGATGAATTATGGGCTTAATTGAATTATTTATGATTGTAGGTAAGTTTCAGGTCAAATTGATTGAAAAAGATAAATTAAGGGTTGAAACCGCAAATTTCTGGAAGTTCAGTACGCCCTTAGACAGTTTCTATGGCCATGATGACGTCACTACGCCCATATCCTCAAGCCTAACGCCCGTAGTGATGACGTCACTATGCCCACTACACCCGTAGAGATGGCCAGATCATTGTTTTCTATGTGAAATTACCATTTTGCCCTCACTTTTGGTTTTCTATAAATAATGGAATTTTTAGCAAATTCCATGTTGCTCTGTTACTCTTTAGTTGATAGTTGTTTATTCATTGAGTTGGTTTAGAACTTAGGGAATTTCTATCACTTTATTTTCATATTTTTACTTAGAACATTTCCGAGATTTTGTAGTTATAAGTGTCTCTCGATATTTCTTGTTGATTTTCCTCGACACATAAGGAGATCTACTTGGATTCATCTAGAAGAGCTTCAAGTGCAAGAGGTTTTCAAGAGGAGAGTTGAAGAAGAAGAGGATATCCCGGCATCAACGACCAATTGATACGACATCTCTCTTATCCCTTCTCTATTACTTTTGTATGTCTTTCTTGTAATTCTAGTTTTACCAACCCAATAGGAACTCTCATTCTTCTCCATTTCTTTAGGGTAGAAGTGGTTGATTTTATTTTACATTCACTTTTTGGGCATATCTTTATTTTCATGGATTGATTGTTATTAGTTTTATTAAGTTGAATTGCAATTTCAATTATGACTTTAGATATGAATTTATATCTTTATTTGAGCTTTAATTTTAGATTGTGGTTTCGGGTTAACACTAATTGTTAGGTCGGAACCAGGAGATATGATTAGTGCCAAATTAGTGTGATTAAGTTTTTGTTAATGGACCGGAACCAGGATGATTAATAGGAGATTTGATTGTGCTAATATATTCAAGTTGTTCTTAATCTATGAATTTCTTGCAACGAACCGTATTGAGGAGATTCATCTTTAGACTTAAATTTGGTGAAATTATGATAGTTGATTCATGATTCTTTAGCCCTTTGTGATTTGTATCCTCCACTCTCTCTATGTTTATCTTTGAGTTTCCACCATTTTTACTTGATTTATTTACTTTGCTTTTTAGGATCTTAGTTTCAATCTCATCGTCATTGATGTTTGGTTGAACAAACTTTAGATTGATTCATTCCTCCAAAACATTATTATAGTTGATCTCATTATATTTTCCTACACCTAATCTTAATGGGGATCAAGGGAAAAACGATTTTATAAATTTTAAAATCTTGCTAGTTGCTTTGATGCTATCTACATGATAGGTACTCTGCTTAGATGATTGAAGATTAGTGACAACCTTGATTCCATTCATTCTTTATTCATTAATTCTTTCATTTATTCATTCAATTTATTCTTTATTTATTCCATTTATTTTATACCTTCAATCATGCACATCAAATTTTTGGCGCCGTTGTCGGGGATCCTATTAATTGATTCATAAATTTTTCCTCCTAATTCTTATGATTTTGGGGAACTTTTTATGGTAACGGTGTAGATCTTATAATATTTCAAATATTGCATGTTTTGTATGATTGAATCAATCTTTAGTTTCCTTTAATTTTCTTGTCTATTTCTTAGATTATCTTTGATCTTCTTGATAGGTCTTGGATTTTTGGATATTTCATTAATTGATGATAACTCGATTTTATATCGTGTTTTTATACATTAATTATGTTCAATTCAAGTTAATTATGGAGTTAATTGGACTTATTTGAATGGGCATTACGCAAATTCTTTCTGTTTTTGATTTCGGAAGTTTCGGGGACCAAAATTAAAGAAAGGAAGAAATTAGGGACTAAATTGCAATTTAAGAGTAACGCGTGCAACATCGTGCCACACATGCGAGCACTGTGCCACACAAGTGTCGTGCCACAATGTGCGCAGCACCGTGCCGCTATGGCCTAGTAAATGTCCCACATTGGAAAATTTCTGTTTTCTAGCCCAACTCACCCCTATAAATAGAGGCTTCTTGTGCAAGCTTTGACACACCGGAATCACTCAAAACAGGAGCATTTCCGAGTTCCTAGCCAATAGGAATTTCGTGATAAGCTCTAGTCGAGTTTTTAGTTTTCATTTTTCTTTCTTCTCGAGTGTAGGGTTGAGCCTCAACCATAAGGGATACCCTATAGTTTAGTTGAGAGGAAGTGATCTCTGAAGATCTTCAGAGCGGGATAAGGATCCGGAGTACAAGTCTCGATGATGTCCGGAGGATTAAACCAGTTTGTGGAAGCAGTGAGAGCAACACGACAACTTTCTCTTTCCTTTTCTTTTCGTTCTTGCATTTCGTTTCCTTTATATGTTATGATTCTGTGTCCTAAGATACTCTTTATTTTGATTGATTGATTAATGATTTATATATTCCCGGGAAGGATATGTTTTAATATACATTGTGAATTGCTTATTGTTTTACGCTTTCGATTTGATTCTCGTATTGAGTTTATGCCATGAAACTTAGGTTGATGCATGATACTACAATAGTTAATTAAATTGACGGTTTTTTAATGAGTCCCAACCATAGGAGATTTAACGAATTTCCAGATTAGGTCTAATAACTTGCGGCAACCATACTGAAGTTAGGCAGCCTAATAATCTCGAGTTCATAATCAATGCAAACCTTAAGATTAACTTATTAAATTGACGACTTAATAACTAATCTACAAAGGTTTAGGATTACTTGCGACAACATATTGAGGTAATCACATTAGATAATTCGGGTATGGTAGTTAGACGATTCGAATTCATAATTGCCTTAGATCCGTTTGCAAATTGAACTTTCGAACATTGTTCACCTTAATTAATCATACGTACTTTATTAGAGATCTTAGTTTATTATCTTTCCATTCTTATTTTAATATTCTTTAAACAACATATTTGAATTGAATGGACACATAGGACTAATTCCCCGAACCTTAAAGATTGTCATAATTGGTAGAAACTAACCAGCCGTCACCAATGGTCCCGAGAATACGATATTTATAAATTTAAAATTGTGGTACTCCCGTGTTACTATCTGCATGCGATAGGTACTCTGCCTTAATTGTGTTTGATTATGTGACACTGTTTTGTGAGATTATTTGCCTTATTTGATATTCATTTTTACTCACTCAAAACACACACCATATTTTTGGCGTCGTTGTCGGGGATGCTAAAATTCATAACATTTTTAAAATTCCTGATCAAAATTTTAGAAACTTTATGATTTGGTAACAATAGTGTCTATCCTTTATGACTTGATTAGTGGAATTAGACCTCACTTTCCTAAGTATACGGTTTCCTAAATTGTTAATTTTAGAAATTATCTAGAATTAAAGAATTAAGGTCATCTAGTTTTAGAAAATTCATTCTAAAACCATACTAGGAAAAACTCTAGAGATTATCTAAGGTCGATTAATAAATAATAATAAAAAAATAATAAAAAAATCATGCCTAATCTATCTTTGGTATTATCAAAAACTGAAAATTTTTGACTTCATCGTGCAAGGATCCACCTGAATTGAAACCGAAAGGGCTGGCCAACCCATTTCTACAATGGATTCATAAGATGAAGGTACGAACTTCCTTGATTATAATTGTAAATCTCAGTAAGGAACAAAAGAGATTGATTTTGGATGCACTAAAAGAGGTACAAAAGAACTTTTGCTTACAATTACTGACAGTCCAGGTATCAATCCTAGCCTTTGCTCTCATACATGTTCTAATGTGTTCCGAATAGCTGTTATAGTTATATTATATTCTTAACATGATAAGGGAGTTAATAGATGATTTCATGTGTTTTGTATACATGCATTGTTTGTGAAATCTAGAATCTATGTTTTAAAGATTGATAACTCGATTTTATATTGCATTTTTATACATTAATTGTGTTCAATTCGAGTTAATTATGGAGTTAATTGGATTTAATTGAATGGAAATTACGCAAATTCTTTCTGTTTTTTATTTCGGAAGTTTCAGAGACCAAAAATGAAGAAAGGAAGAAATCGGGGACTAAAAGTGCAATTTTTGGAAAAAAAGATCAACACGGGCGTGTTCCTGCCCGTGTTGTTGGCCGTGTTGATCCGGCACGGGCGTGTTCCTGCCCGTGTTGCAGCCCGTGTTGAAGGCAGATTTGGCGTCCCACATCGAATTTTCACCGTTTTCAGCCCCTTTTCTACTCCTATAAATTGATGCACTCCCCCAGTTGTTGAAGCACACCGGAATCACTCGGAACAGGAGCATTTACGAGTTCCTAGCCAATAGGAATTTCGTGATAAGCTCTAGTCGAGTTTTTAGTTTTCATTTTTCTTTCTTCTCGAGTGTAGGGTTGAGCCTCCACCATAAGGGATACCCTATAGTTTAGTTGAGGGGAGTGATAGTTGAAGATCTTTAGAACAAGATAAGGATCAAGAGTACAAGTCTCGGTGAGGTCCGGAGGATTAAGCCAGTCCTTGGAAGCAGTGAGAGCAATACGACAACTTTCTCTTTCCTTTTCTTTTCGTTCTTGCATTTCTTTTCCTTTATATGTTATGATTCTGTGTCCTAAGATACTCTTTATTTTGATTGATTGATTAATGATTTATATATTCCTAGGAAGGATATGTTTTAATATACATTGTGAATTGCTTATTGTTTTACGCTTTCGATTTAATTCTAGTATTGAGTTTATGCCATGAAACTTAGGTTGATGCATGATACTACAATAGCTAATTGAATTGACGGTTTGTTAATGAGTCCCCACCATAGGAGATTTAACAGATTGCCAGATTAGGACTAATAACTTGTGGCCACCATAATCTCGGGTTTGGAATCAATGCAAATCTTAAGATTATGTTGTTGAATTGACGCCTCAATAGCTAATCTAAAAAGGTTTAGGATTACTTGCAACCACCATATTGAGGTAATCATTCTAGATAACTCGGGTATGGTAGTAAGACAATTCGAATTCATAATTGCCTTAGATCTGCTTGCAAGCTACACATTTGAACATTGTTTAACTTAATTAATCATACGTACTTCATTAGAGATCTTAGTCAATTATTTTCTATTCTTGTCTTTAATACTCTTTTACACAAACATATCTGAATTGAATGGACACCTAGGACTAATTCCCTGAACTTTAAAGTTTGTCATAATTGGTAGAAACTAACCAGTTGTCACCAACTTTCCCGAGGATACGATATTTATAAATTTAAAATCGTGGTACTCCCGTGTTACTATCTGCATGTGATAGGTACTCTGCCTTAGTTGTGTTTGATTATGTGACACTGTTTTGTGAGATTATTTTCTTTATATGATACTATATTTTACTCACTCAAAACACACACCAAAGATGCATAAAAAGACTCATATGCTTAACTGGAAAAGATATTTCTTTTGTGTTCGATAAGGCATTTTTGCATGAATCTTATTAAAGGAATTCTTTCACTACTGCACCCGTTATGACATCCCCCGATTGAAATTAGCTATATGATATGTGATGTTAGTAATTATGCAGTAGGAGCTGTTTGAGGACTAGGATATGCTATGAATTTCCAAATGATATACTATTCTAGATGTTGTACATTTGATATATTTGATCTTGTCTAACACTATTATGTACACTAATCACCCTGCACTCACTTGTTGAATTATAATGCATTTTGTGTACATTGGATAGAATCCTAAAAATTGAATGAATTTGATGAATATGATAGATTCAATGAGCTTTAAATGGAAAAATAGGATTTGGCATGATAAACAGTTTAAAAGAATTTCAACTTGAGACTAAAATGTCATTCACATTTGAGATTGTTTCCAGGAAATAAATGAGGGTGAAATATCATTCAAAGTGAACAAACATAAGTTGAAATTTTACAAGGAATTGTTCGAGAAAATCGAACATGCAGTCCTTCCGAGGAGGAAAGGCAATCCAGCTTAATGACAGTAAAGAAGCGCTTATAGGGAGTCAACCCTATGTTTTTGTTTTTGTTGTTTTGTTTTATTTTTCTTGTTCTTGTTTTTCTTTGTTTGTCTTTTGTTTGTGTGTTTTATTTTAAAGGTGTCTTATGTGGTTTTTGGCGTAATTTATGTCTATTCTGTTTATTTAGAAACTGGATGCTCTAGAATAGGATTTTCACGTTTATTTAGAGACTGCATGTTCTAGTTTAGGACTACTATGCTTACTTGAGTAAATTCTAGAAGTTCCAGACAGGTATATATGTGCTAAATGATCATGGCATGATAGAAACTGGATGTTCCAACATAGGGATTACACTGTTTAATTAAATAGATGTTGGATGTTCCGGATAAGACATTGTTGTGTCAATTGATGTATTGAGTGGATAATGATTGTTCCAGTAGAAATTTTACTGCATATAAATTGTTTGGAACACATTAGCTTCAAAAATGGTAGAACTTCGATTGTGCATGTGCCCCTGACGACCGTGTTCATGGGGAACTGTGCATATTTTGCTACTCATGGCTATTCATTACTCTATCCCCTATTTATCTCTAAATTCACTCAACTCTCTTTCTCTATCTCTGTATACATATAGTTGCTACCTTGCAGCTATGACACTGAAGAGAGTTCATCCTCCACCGATCGCTGCCTCGATTTATTCATTTCGGATATTTCAAGTAGATCGGAACGTAGCTACTGAGCTCTGCAACTCATTTTTTAGAGGATTAGTACATCATGGCAGAAAAATTTATTGAGAGGCCCTTAGAATTCTCAAGTTAGATGCACAAATACATACTTTACTATACATCTGCATCTTTAATGCGGAAGAGCTACTTACGAGGTACTAGTATGTAAATCTTCCATATTTTTTGAGCATCATAAAAATTCTATTTCTTTTAGACTTGGTGGATATGATCATGATTTAAGTATGAAGAGAGTAGAATTGTCCTTAAAATCTATTTTGGGACAATATCACTGTGCATCATTATGTTCATCTTAGAAGGTCAAAAGCTTCTATTTCTCATTCTGAGCTTCATTGTTTGCATGTTATGCTTGCATGCTATTAATAGAAAGGAGAATATCGAAGTGATTAATGCCATAGATATAAATGAGTTATCACATGTTTTTAGGTGTATTCTTGTGTACATGATTAGAATATTCGCTTTTAACTGCTAAGGAATATGCTACTAACACTTGTGAACGTGCTTTGAGACATAACATCATTAGAGTTGCTAGATTTCTTGGTATAGATATTGCAACTGCAACTCTCAGTATGGAAAGCACATCTACTACACCTGTGACCATCATTACCCTCCGGAACATGGACAGGCATACAAGTTGAGGGTATATGGACATTTGTTGAGGATGAGGTTCCACCATACGAACCACTACACCACCACACTGCCACATCATTTTGATTCCAGCAGCCGCTGCAACCACTGGATACCTAGTTTTTCTTCTTTCCCTTTTTCTTGTTTTCTTTTTTCGTTTTTGTTCTTTTTGCTTTGTTTTCTTGTTGGTGTTTTCTATTTTAGGATATTACTTAGTCTTGGGCATCTATCGTATCTGCTTTGTTTTATTGTGTTAATAGATGTTTCGAATTAAGTGTGGGGTACTCGTTTTTCACCTACCTTCAACACCGAGGACAATGTTCATTTTAAGTGTGGGGTAGGGTGAGCTTCTGGGCCAAATTTTTTGAAATTTCCAAAATTTTCAAAATTTTCTCGAATTTCTTAGCAATTTCAAACTTTTGTGCTACTTAAAAAAAAATTAAGCTTTTGAACTATGATAAAAACCACTTGTTTGATTGCTAGAGTCTTGAGGATTGAGTTTGATTTATTCGTAAAGATTTGATGCTAGTCTAGTTGTAGGAAATCCCTATTATCTTGAGCACATCTATTTTGACAAAATTGTTTGATTAGTGGATTACTTTTGGACTTTTAGTTAAATAGTGTTAGACCATTTAGATATTGTGATAGCTGATATAGTGACTTGATAGGGGTTTGAGAAGCATGCCACTGGTTTATTTTTCTCTCATTAATTTTAATAAGGGTAGTTTGCAAGTGTTCTTTGCTACATGGTTAAGTAAACGCTTATACCCACTGCATTGAAAAAAAACAAAATTAAAAAAAAAATATATATATATATATGTTTGAAAAAAAAGAGAGAGTAATTATATATATATATATATATATATATATATATATATATATATATATATATATAAAAGAGTAATAAGTGTGGCATTGTGACTTGATCCCTAAATGGTTAATTGTAATTAGCTGTTGTGACGTCTAAGTGATCAACATACTATCTCTCTACTAGTTTGAAGGGAAGTCTATTGTTTAGATGATGAGCCGATTAGAACACACTACACCCGGGGAGATTCTATGATTAGATGTGTGTTGATTTAATATGGATTTTTTGAATTATTTCTTCTTGATTTGTACATGATACATTTGATGAGGCATTAGGAGTAATTCACTCTTTGATAGTCCATTCCGATTTTCTCAACAAGTTTGAATTGTTCGGATTCTGTGAACACCTTATGTGCTTAATTGATGAACATGGTTAGTTGAGTTATATGTATTTTCTTGGACTATATTTAGTAGTTTGCTTGAGGACAAGCAAAAGACTAAGTGTGGGGTATTTGATAACTCGATTTTATATCGTGTTTTTATACATTAATTGTGTTCAATTCGAGTTAATTATGGAGTTAATTGGAATTAATTAAATGGAAATTACGCAAATTTGCTCGTTTTCGATTTGAAGTTTCGGGGACCAAAATTGAAGAAATGAAGAAATCGGGGACTAAATTGCAATTTAAGAGTAACGCGTGCAACATCGTGTCACACACGCGCGACACTGTGTCATACAAGTGTCGTGCCGCAATGGGCCAAGCACCGTGCCGCTATGGCCTAGTAAATGTCCCACATTGAAAAATTTATGTTTTCCAGCCCAACTCACCCCTATAAATAGAGGCATCATGTGCAAGCTTTGAAACACCGGAATCACTCGGAACAGGAGCATTTCCGAGTTCCTAGCCAATAGGAATTTCGTGATAAGCTTTTGTCGAGATTCGGATTTCATTTTTCTTTCTTCTCGAGTGTAGGGTTGAGCCTCCACCATAAGGGATACCCTATAGTTTAGTTGAGGGGAGTGATAGTTGAAGATCTTCGGAGCGGGATAAGGATCCGGAGTACGAATCTCGGAGAGGTCCGGAGGATTAAGCCAGTCCGTGGGAAGCAGTGAGAGCAACACGACAACTTTCTCTTTCCTTTTCTTTTCGTTCTTGTATTTCTTTTCCTTTATATGTTATGATTCTGTGTCCTAAGATACTCTTTATTTTGATTGATTGATTAATGCTTTATATATTCCTAGGAAGGATATGTTTTAATATACATTATGAATTGCTTATTGTTTTACGCTTTCGATTTAATTCTCGTATTCAGTTTATGCTATGAAACTTAGGTTGATGCATGATACTACAAAAGTTAATTGAATTGACGGTTTGTTAATGAGTCCCCACCATAGGAGATTTAACAGATTGCCGGATTAGGACTAATAACTTGTGGCCACCATACTGAGGTTAGGAAGCCTAATAATCTCGGGTTTGGAATCAATGCAAATTTTAAGATTATGTTGTTGAATTGACGCCTCAATAGCTAATCTAAAAAGGTTTAGGATTACTTGCAACCACCATATTGAGGGAATCATTCTAGATAACTCGGGTATGGTAGTAAGATAATTTGAATTCATAATTGCCTTAGATTTGCTTGCAAGCTACACATTCGAACATTGTTCAACTTAATTAATCATACGTACTTCATTAGAGATCTTAGTCAATTATCTTTCCATTCTTGTTTTACTTATTCTTTAAACAACATACATGAATTGAATGGACACCCGGGACTAATTCCCCGAACCTTAAAGTTTGTCATAATTAGTAGAAACTAACCAGCCGTCACCAACGTTCCCGTGGATACGATATTTATAAATTTAAAATCGTGGTACTCCCGTGTTACTATCTGCATGCGATAGGTACTCTGCCTTAGTTGTGTTTGATTATGTGACACTGTTTTGTGAGATTATTTGCCTTATTTGATATTCATTTTTACTCACTTAAAACACACACCAGATTTTTGGCGCCGCTGCCGGGGATTCTAAAATTCATAACATTTTTAAAATTCCCGATCAAAATTTTAGAAACTTTATGATTTGGTAACGGTAGTATCTATCCTTTATGACTTGATTAGTGGAATTAGACCTCACTTTCCTAAGTATACAGTTTCCTAAATTGTTAATTTTAGAAATTATCTAGAATTAAATAATTAAGGTCATCTAGTTTTAGAAAATTCATTCTAAAACCATACTAGGAAAAACTCTATAGATTATCTAGGGTCTATAAAAAAAAACAAATTAAAAAAAAAAAAGTACAAAATTATTTTCCGAACTCTTTTTCTTTGCTTATTTCTTATCTTATTGAAACATCATGCCTAATCTATCTTTGGTATTATCAAAAACTAAAAATTTTTTACTTCATCGTGCGAGGATCCACCGAATTGAAACTAAAAGGGCTTTGCCATACCACCTTTGCTATGGATTCCTAAGATGAAGGTAAGAACTTCTTTGATTATAAATGCAATCCGAATGAGAAACGAAAGGAAGTTGCAACTGAATGCACTCAAGAGGTACAAAAGAGCTTTTGTTTATAAAATTGTTGATATTCCGGGTATCAATCCTAGCCTTTGCTCTTATACATGTTCTATTGTTTTCTAGATAGCTGTTCTAGCTATATTATTTCTTAACATGATAAGAGAATTTAAGGAAGTTTATAGATGATTTCCTATGATTGATACACGTTCATGCATTGTTTGTGAAATCTAGAATCTATGTTTTAAAGATGCATAAAAACGACTCATATGCTTAACTAGAAAAGATATTCCTTTTGTGTTCGATAAGGCATTTTTGCATGAATTTTATTAAAGGAATTCTTTCACTACTGCACCCATTATGACATCCCCCCGATTGAAATTGGCTATATGATATGTGATGTTAGTATTTATGCAGTAGGAGTTGTTTGGGGACAAGGATATGCTATGAATTTCCAAATGATATACTATTCTAGATGTTGTATATGCATTTGATATATTTGATCTTGTCTAACATTATTATGTACACTGATCACCATGCACTCACTTGTTGAATTATAATGCATTTTGTGTACATTGGATAGAATCCTAAAATTTGATGAATTTGATAAATATGGAAATTCAATGAACTTTAAATGGAAAAATAGGATTTGGCATGATAGACATTTTAAAGGAATTTCAACTTGAGGATAAAATGTTATTATATTCACATTTGAAAATGTTTTCAGGATGTTTTAAAGCTATTGGAACTCCTTCGTTATTAATAAGTCTCGCTATGGGAGCTTGTGAAGTAATGAATGAGGGTGAAACATCATTCAAAGTGAACAGACAGAAGTTGAAGTTTTACAGGGAATTGTTCGAAAAAAAAATGGAACATAAAGTCCTTCCGAGGAGGAAAGGCAGTCCAGCTTAATGACAGTAAAGAAGCGCTTATAGGGAGGCAACCCTATGTTTTTGTTGTTTTGTTTTGTTTTTATTGTTCTTTTTTTTCTTTATTTGTCTTTCGTTTGTGTGTTTTATTTTAAAGGTGTCTTATGTGGTTTTTGGCGTAATTTATGTTGATGTGTTATTTGAGTTATATATAAATAATAAAAATAATATAAATAATTGAATAAATAATACTAAAAATAATAAGAATCTCTATGATTAAAATAGGTTTGTCACTTAATAAAATAACTCAATTAGGCAGAGCACCTATCGAAATAGTTTAGTAAATAAGGTGATATTCAGATTTTAAATTTATAAAAATCGTTTTTCCCTAAGACTTCTATTAAATTCTAGTGTGGAAAATATAATCAAACGAATTATGAATATGATTTGTGATTAAGGATCATTCAACAAGTAAACCAACCAATATCAAGAATGATAAGATTGATTTCTAAGTCCTAGAAAGCAAAGTAAATGAACAATGTAAGGAACAAAGCAAGTGAAGTAAAAATCATGGATGAGATAATATTGAATATGTGAAGAACTCACTAAACACATTAGAGAGAGTGGAGGATACACTTCACAACAAAATCAAGTATCATGATTCAACTATTACAATTTCACCGAATCCGAGTCTAAAGATGAACTTCCTCAATACGTGTCGTTGAAAGAAATTCATACGTGAAGAACAACTCGAATATATTAGTAAGATCAAATCCCTACTAATCATCCAAGGTCCGGTACATCAATAGGAAGACAATCCAACTAACCTAGCACTAATCGTATATCCAAGGTCGGCTTAACAATTAGTGTTAATCCGAACCACAAGATCGAATTAGGGCTCAACTCAAGATAAACAATCAAATCAAAGCCATAATTGAAATTGCAATTCAAGTTAATGAAATCATAACAATCAACTCACAATAGATCAATCCCATAGTGAAAGTATAACATGAAACCAACCACTTCTACTCTAAAGAAATGTAGGAGAAGAGAGTTCCTATTAGGTTGGTAAACTAGATTACAAGAATTATCAACAAAAATACTTGAAGAAGGTAAGAAAATAATTCCAAAACCAGTTGTCAATTGAATCCGGAAAGATCTCTTCACCTCAACTTTCTTCTTGAATCCTCTTCTTGTTCCTTGAAGCTTGAATGGTTGAAGTAGCTCAAAATCCTCTTGATCAAGTCACAAAACTCTACCTCATAGACCAAGGAGAGATTTCATAACCTAACTAGAAACATTTATTCACTAAAACAACCTAGGGAATTATCTAATCAAAGTTATTCAATCAAAGTAATAGAAATTCTCCAAAGTCTCTACCAAAAATATATGAAATTGAAGGAAAACCTAATATGATATTCAATATCTAAGAACAATGTGTAATATAATTTGATCCTCAAGCCAATCTAATTAAGGCTAAAAATTCTAGTATTTATAGATCTACTAAACCAGGGGTAAAATCGTCATTTTACATAAAAATTATTCTGGACGAGCATCCTTACGCGGGCGCCCCCCTGCTAAGCTATACGGGCGTTTAGAAGCGTTACTCCTTACGGGCGTTTGATCCAGAGTGCCACGGGCGTAAGGGGAGCAGTTAATTCACACGGGCGTAAGGCACATAGGGCAACGGGCGTTTAATCCGGCGGCGGCTTACAAACGGGCGTTTACTCGGATACGGGAGTAAGACATCATCCACCGGGCGTGCAATTTTCGAACGTTGCGCCTTTTCTTCGAATTTATCTTTTTTACCCAATTTGCCCCAAAAGTTACCCAAACAGAATATTTGCAATTAAACCCAAAATCAATCAATTTATCTCAATTTAATACAATTATAATCACAAATCATGCACAATTTATATCTCAAATCATGATCATATTTGATGTTATCATATGTCTACTCTGTTTATTTAGAAACTGGATGCTCCGGAATAGAATTTTCACGTTTATTTAAGAGACTGGATGTTCTAGTTTAGGACTACTATGCTTTGAGTAGATTCCGGAAGTTCCAGACAGGTACAAATGTGCTAAATGATCATGGCATGATAGAAATTGGATGTTCCAACATAGTGATTACACTTTGTTTAATTAAATAGATGTTGGATGTTCCGGATAAGACATTGTTTTGTCAATTGATGTATTGAGTGGATAATGATTGTTCCAGTAGAAATTTTACTGCATATAAATTGTTTGGAACACATTAGCTTCAAAAATGGTAGAATTCGATTGTGCATGTGCACCTGCACGACCGTGTTCATGGGGAAACGTGCAAACTTTGCTACTCACGGCTATTCATTACTCTATCCCCTATTTATCTCTAAATTCACTCAACTCTCTTTTTCTATCTTTGTATACATATAGTCGCTACCTTGCAGCTATGATACTGAAGAGAGTTCATCCTCCACCGATCGCTATTTTGATTTATTCATTTCAAGTAGATCGGAATGTAGCTACTGAATGCTGCAACTCATTTCCGAGAGGATTAGTACATCATGGCGGAAGAATTGATTGGGAGACCCTTACAATTCTCGAGTCGGATACATAAATACATACTCTACCATACATCCGCATTTTTAATGCGGAAGAGCTACTAACGAGGTACTAGTATGTAAATCTTCTATACTTTTTGAGCATCATAAAAGGTTTATTTCTTTTAGACTTGGTGAATATGATCATGATTTGAGTATGAAGAGTTTGGAATTGTCCTTAAAATCTATTTGAGACCATATCACTATGTATCATCCCTGTTTATCTTAGAAGGTCAAAAGCTTCAATTATTCATTTTGTGCTTCATTGTTTGCATGTTATGTTTGCATGCTATTAATAGAAAGGAGAATATTGAAGTGATTCATGCCATAGACAAAAATGAGTTATCACATGTTTTTAGACGTATTCCCGTGAACATAATTAGAATATTTGCTTTGAACTACTAAGGAATATGCTACTAACACTCGTGAAGGTGTTTTGAGACATAACATGATTAGAGTTGCTAGATTTCTTGGTATAGATATTGCTGCACTGCAACTCTCGGTATGGATAGCACATCTACTACACCTGTGACCATCATTACCCTCCGGAGCATGGACAGACATACAAGTTGAGGGTATATGAATATCTGACGAGGATGAGGTTCCACCATACGAACCTCTGCACCACCACACCACCACATCATTTCGATTCATTCCTTGCCGCAACCACCTGGATACCTAGTTTTTCTTCTTTCCCTTTTTCTTGTTTTCGTTTTTCGTTTTTGTTCTTTTTGCTTTGTTTTCTTGTTGGTGTTTTCTATTTTAGGATATTACTTAGTCTTAGGCATCTATCGTATCTGCTTTGTTTTATTGTGTTAATAGATGTTTCGGATTAAGTGTGGGGTATTCGTTTTTCATCTACCTTCAACACCGAGGACAATGTTCATTTTAAGTGTGGGGTAAGGGTGAGCTTTTTTGGGCCACATTTTTCAAAATTTTCTCGAATTTCCTAGCAAGTTCAATCTTTTGTGCTACTTAAGAAAAACTTTTAAGCTTTTGAAGTATGATTTACTCCGCCTATGATAAAAACTATTTGTTTGATTGTAAGAATCTTGAGGATTGAGTTTGATTTATTCATAGAAACTTGATGCTAGTCTAATTGTAGGAAATCCCTGTTATCTTGAGCACATCTATTTTGGCGAAATTGTTTGATTGATGGATCACTTTTGGACTTTTAGTTAAATAGTGTTAGACCATCTGGATGTTGTGATAGCTGTTATGGTAACTTGATAGGGGTTTGAGAAGCATGCCACTATTAATTTTTCTATTATTTATTTTAATAAGGGTAGTTTGCAAGTGTTCTTTGCTACTTAGGAATCACTCCTGAAGGGAATTGAATGCCCGGTGCCCTAAGGTCTTTGAGGTCTGGGAGCCACCGGAGTGAAACCTGCTACAAGGGTAGTTAAAGTTAACATGGTTAAGTAAACGCTTATACCCACTGCATTGAAAAAAAAAAAAATATATATATATATATATATATATGTTTGAAAAAAAAGAGAGTAAATATATATATATAAAAAAAAAAGAGTAATAAGTGTGGCATTGTGACTTGATCCCTAAATGGTTAATTGTAATTAGATGTTGTGACGTCTAAGTGATCAACATACTATCTTTCTACTAGTTTGAAGGGAAGTCTATTGTTTAGATGATGAGCCGGATTAGAACACACTACACCCGGGGAGATTCAATGATTAGATGTGTGTTGATTTAATATGGATATTTTGAATTATTTCTTCTTGATTTGCACATGATACATTTGATGAGGCATTAGGAGTAATTCACTCTTTGATAGTCCATTCCGATTTTCTGAACAAGTTTGAATTGTTAAGATTTTGTGAACACCTTATGTGCTTAATTGATGAACATGGTTAGTTGAGTTATATGTATTTTCTTGGACTATATTTAGTAGTTTGCTTGAGGACAAGCAAAAGACTAAGTGTGGGGTATTTGATAACTTGATTTTATATCGTGTTTTTATACATTAATTGTGTTCAATTCGAGTTAATTATGAAGTTAATTGGAATTAATTAATTGGAAATTACGCAAATTTACTCTGTTTTCGATTTCTGAAGTTTCGGGGACCAAAATTGAAGAAATGAAGAAATTAGGGACTAAATTGCAATTTAAGAGTAACGCGTGCAACATCGTGCCACACACGCGCGACACCGTGTCATACAAGTGTCGTGCCGCAATGGGCCAAGATCACTGTGCCGCAATGGGCAGGACCTGTGCCGCTATGGCCTAGTAAATGTCCCACATTGGAAAATTTCTGTTTTCTAGCCCAACTCACCCCTATAAATAGAGGCATCATGTGCAAGCTTTGGCACACCGGAATCACTCGGAACAGGAGCATTTCCGAGTTCTTATCCCATAGGAATTTCGTGATAAGCTCTAGTCGAGATTCAGTTTTCATTTTTCTTTCTTCTCGAGTGTAGGGTTGAGCCTCCACCATAAGGGATACCCTATAGTTTAGTTGAGGGGAGTGATAGTTGAAGATCTTCAGAGCGGGATAAGGATCCGGAGTACGAGTCTCGGCGAGGTCTGGAGGATTAAGCCAGTCCGTGGAAGTAGTGAGAGAAACAACGACAACTTTCTCTTTCCTTTTCTTTTCGTTCTTGTATTTCTTTTCCTTTATATGTTATGATTCTGTGTCCTAAGATACTCTATATTTTGATTGATTGATTAATGCTTTATATATTCCTAGGAAGGATATGTTTTAATATACATTATGAATTGCTTATTCTTTTACGCTTTCGATTTAATTCTCGTATTGAGTTTATGCTATGAAACTTAGGTTGATGCATGATACTACAAAAGTTAATTGAATTGACGGTTTGTTAATGAGGTCCCACCATAGGAGATTTAACAAATTGCCGGATTAGGACTAATAACTTGTGGCCACCATACTGAGGTTAGGAAGCCTAATAATCTCGGGTTTGGAATCAATGCAAATCTTAAGATTATGTTGTTGAATTGACGCCTCAATAGCTAATCTAAAAAGGTTTAGGATTACTTGCAACCACCATATTGAGGTAATCATTCTAGATAACTCGAGTATGGTAGTAAGATAATTTGAATTCATAATTGCCTTAGATCTGCTTGCAAGCTGCACATTCGAACATTGTTCAACTTAATTAATCATACGTATTTCATTAGAGATCTTAGTCAATTATTTTCCATTCTTGTTTTACTTATTCTTTAAACAACATACATGAACTGAATTGACACCCGGGACTAATTCCCCGAACCTTAAAGTTTGTCATAATTGGTAGAAACTACCAGCCGTCACCAACGTTCCCGAGGATACGATATTTATAAATTTAAAATCATGGTACTCTCATGTTACTATCAGCATGCGATAGGTACTTTGCCTTAGTTGTGTTTGATTTTGTGACACTGTTTTGTGAGATTATTTTCCTTATTTGATATTCATTTTTACTCACTCAAAACACACACCAAGTGTCGTGCCACAATGCGCAGCACCGTGCCACAACGTGAGCAGCACCGTGCCGCAATCCCCCACAAGACCGTGCCGCAACGGGCGCAGCACTGTGACGCTATGGCCTAGTAAATGTCCCACATTGGAAAATTTCTGTTTTCCAGCCCAACTCACCCCTATAAATAGAGGCATCTTGTGCAAGCTTTGACACACCGGAATCACTCGGAACAGGAGCAATTTCGTTATAAGCTCTAGTCGAGTTTTTAGTTTTCATTTTCCTTTCTTCTCGAGTGTAGGGTTGAGCCTCAACCATAAGGGATACCCTATAGTTTAGTTGAGAGGAAGTGATCTCTGAAGATCTTAAGAGCGGGATAAGGATCCGGAGTACAAGTCTCGACGAGGTCCTGGAGGATTAAGCCGATCCGTGGAAGCAAGTGAGAGCAACACGACAACTTTCTCTTTCCTTTTCTTTTCGTTCTTGCATTTCTTTTCCTTTATATGTTATGATTCTGTGTCCTAAGATACTCTTTATTTTGATTGATTGATTAATGATTTATATATTCTCGGGAAGGATATGTTTTAATATACATTGTGAATTGCTTATTGTTTTACGCTTTCGATTTGATTCTCGTATTGAGTTTATGCCATGAAACTTAGGTTGATGCATGATACTACAATAGTTAATTAAATTGACGGTTTTTTAATGAGTCCCAACCATAGGAGATTTAACGAATGCCGGATTAGGTCTAATAACTTGCGGCAACCATATTGAAGTTAGGCAGCCTAATAATCTCGAGTTCATAATCAATGCAAACCTTAAGATTAACTTATTAAATTGACGACTTAATAACTAATCTACAAAGGTTTAGGATTACTTGCGACAACATATTGAGGTAATCACATTAGATAATTCGGGTATGGTAGTAAGACGATTCGAATTCATAATTGCCTTAGATCCGGTTTGCAAACCGAACTTTCGAACATTGTTCACCTTAATTAATCATACGTACTTTATTAGAGATCTTAGTTTATTATCTTTCTATTCTTATTTTAAATATTCTTTAAACAACATATCTGAATTGAATGGACACATAGGACTAATTCCCCGAACCTTAAAGATTGTCATAATTGGTAGAAACTAAGCAGCCGTCACCAACGTTCCCGAGGATACGATATTTATAAATTTAAAATCTTGGTACTCCGTGTTACTATCTACATGCGATAGGTACTCTGCCTTAGTTGTGTTTGATTATGTGACACTGTTTTGTGAGATTATTTGCCTTATTTGATATTCATTTTTACTCACTCAAAATACACACCAATTGATTTGATTCTTTAGTTGATTTATTTTCATGACTTGTTTAGCTTATTCCAATTTCTAGTTGAGTAGATTATCTTTTACCTTAAATTGTTATGTTCCTATCTTGTTATTAGAGATTTTTTCTATTGCTTTCTTTCATTTCATGTTCTTAGGATTTCCTTTTATCTAGATTTTGTTCTTGGTTAGATTATAATTTAGATACCTTTAGTTTCATAATCTATGTCTTGATTTTAGTTCGTATTTTGGATAGTTTAGATCCTTTAGATTAGCCTTTCCTTAGTGATTTTGGTTAGATCATGGTTTTTGGTACTTTTGCTTTTAGGTATACTTTAGTTTCCTTAGATTAGATAACTTAGTTATTTTCATGCCTTAGATTAGTTATTTTATTTATGTTCATGTTCTTAGGAATTCATTTAGATCCCTTAGTTTAGTTTCTTGGTTTATTTCTTAGATTAGAACTTAGAATTAATGCTTTCTTTACCTTATTGCATGATTTCCTTTGTTTAGAACTTGAGCTTATCTTATCTTGTTCTTAGGTAATGGTTAGTTTAGGATTTACTTTCTTATTTACATCTTTTCATGCTTTATTTACTTGTTCTTATGCTTAATGCTTTACTTTGTCTTAGATAGATATATATTGCTTTTGGTAGATTTATTTCATGTCTTAGGTTTATTTTCATGCCTATTGCTTTATGTCATTTCTTTATCTTAGGTAATTCCTTTAGTTATTGTCTTGTTCTTAGGTATTTTGGTAGATTAGTTTAGTTTACTTCTTTGCCTAGCTTGTGTTTCATTTCTTTTCATTTACTTGTTTTGCATTTTCATTACTTGTCTTTCATTCCTTACTTTAGCATTTCATTTTCATAGAATTTATTTTCATGTCATTTCATTTCCATGTCTTTACATTCTTTATGTGCTTTCTAGCTTAGTTCTAGTTTAGTTTTGTAGATCTTGAAGTTAGTGTTTTAATGGTGTTTTCAATTCATGGAGATCACTATTTTAATACTTTCTTTGGACAGATTTTAGGAGTAATGTTAGTTTGTTTTCATGCCTTTTCTTTATGTTAGCCTTCTTTTGTGTTTAGTGTAAGGTTTATGTATATTTTTGCATCTAGTTTATTGCTTTTAGTGCATTATTTTGAATTAATCTTAGTTTGCATAATGTGTCCACAAAAATTGGTCATCACTGCCATGTTTTAGAACTGCATTTTTAGGACTTTATTTAGTGTTTTAAGGTTTCTTTAATGTTTCTTTAAAGTTTTATTTATGAAAAAAAAAACAAAAATGAATAAGTCAACCTCTCGGAAATCAATTCCGAGAAGTGCCCAAGCAGTGACCAAACATATGCTTCTTGTTTTTGAATTCAATTGCATTCTAATAGTAATCTGTGGTGTGTGTTTTGAAGTGAGTAAAATTAAATATTAAACAAGGCAAATAGACTCACAAATAGTGTCACATAATCAAAAAACATCTAAGGCAAAGTACCTATCGCATGCAGATAGTAACACGGAAGTACCACGATTTTACATTTATAAATATCGTTTTCTCATGGTCGTTGGTAACAACTTATTAGTATTTATCATTTATGAAAGTAGTAGAGAAATGATAACTAGTCTCAAGTTATAATTCATGTAGGGTTGTTTCAAAAGAGAGAAGTTAAACTGACATGAATTGAGAAATATGATTCAAATTATGATTTCAAGAATCAATTAAGTTGACCTATATTCGAAAGTTAACTTAAGTGGATCTAAGGCAATTATGAGTTTGATTTATCTTACTACCATACCTGAGTTATCTAAATCGATTACCTCAATACTGGTCGTTGCAAGTAATCCTAAACCTTTATAGATTAATTATTAAGTTGTCAATTTAATAAATTAATCCTAAGATTTGTATTAAATTACTAATTCAAGATTATTAGGCTTCCTAACTTAATTATGGTCGATGCAAGTTATTAGTCATAATTTGACAATTTGTAAATTCTCCTACGGTCGGGTCTCCTAAACAAACTGTCAATTTAATTATATTCAATTGCATGCAAATCAACTAGATAAGAAACCTAAGTTTGAAAGCATAAATATCAAATAGGAATTAAGTTGAAAACATAAGATAAAATCAAATCACAACGAATAATCAAACAAGATCCTTCCCGGGAATTAATAATATAATCCTTAATTGTTCAAAACTTCCTATAGAAGAAATAAGTATAAAAATCCTATGAGACATAATGCAACTAATAAAAGGAAAACAATTACAAAAACTAAAGGAAAAGGAGAAAGAAAGGTTGCCATTATGTTGTAACTACAATAACTTTTTGCTCGTTCCTCCGAATCCACGCCGCTTCGCAACTCGATCCTTTGTCGTGATCTTCGGATCCTCGACAATCACACCTCTCGAAGACTTCTCGAGCTATCCCTTACGGTCGAGCCTCAAGCTCAAAAATAAAAACAAGAACTATAAAACCGAGATCTACGAGATTACTCGAGCTCTAACACTCAAAAACTCACGTGTTCTCAACAATTCTGGTCTACCAAGAGTGGAGAATGGTGCCTCTATTTATAGGGGTGAAATCGGGGGCTTTTCGGACATTTTACGGGTTCAAATCTAGAGATTTGCGCCTCTAGGCCTTTGGACGGGCGCCCAGATGGGTGGGCCATCCAACGGGTCTTATCTCCTCCGGACGGCCGTCTAGATGCAGTTCATGGCTGTCCAAAGTGGTTGGTCGTGCACATTAAATGCATAGCCGTCCAAACTCTCAAAAATTTACACTTTTGCCCCTAGTTTTGTCTAATTTTGCAATTTAGTCCCCAAACATTTCCTGAAATGAAAATAACGTAATTAGATGGTATTTCCAACTAATTTCACCCATTTAACATCATAATTAACTCGAATTGAACATAATTATTGTACGAAAACATGATATAAAATTGAGTTATCAAATACCCCACACTTAGCTTTTACCTTGTCCTCAAGCAATCTACTAAATATACTTCAAGAAAAACACATATAACTCAAATAATCATGTTTGTCAATTAAGTTCAGCGAATGTTCACAAAATCTTAGCAGTTCAAACTTCTAAAAAATAGCCAGCTTAACAAAGAGTGAAATACTCGTAATGCCTCATCAAATGTATCATGCATGAATCGTGAAGAAATAATTCAAAAATACTCATATCAACTCAACACTTATCTAATCATAGAATTTTCCTCGATGTAGTGTGTGTTCTAATCGACTTATCATTCAACTAACAAACTTCCCTTTGAACAATTAAAAAGATAGTACTTCGATCACTCAAATATTACAAGAACTGAGTACAACAACTATATAGGAATCAAGTCAAATGCCACATTTATTTTTCTCTCTTTTTTTTTTTTTGAAACTCACTCTTTTTTTTTTTTTTTTTGAATATATACTTTTTTTAAAAAAAAATTGAAACAATGCATTGGGTATAAGTGTCTACGTAAACATGTTAACTTTAACTACCCTTGTAATGGATATTACTCTGGTAGCTCCCGGATCACAAAGACCTTAGGGCACCGGACATTCAATTCCCCTCAAGAGTAATTTCCGAGTAGTAAAGAACACTTGCAAACTACCCTTATTAAGATAAATAACGAATAAATAAACGCTCTAGTGGAAAAATCCTCAAACTCCTATCATGTCATCATAATAGTCATCACAACATCCAAATGGTCTAACACTATTTAACGAAAATTCCAAAAGTAATCCATTAATCAAACAATTTACCAAAATAGACGTGCTTAAGGTAATAGGAATTTCCTACAACTAGACTCACATCAAATATCTACGAATAAATCAAACTCAATCCTCAAGATCCTAGCAATCAAAACAAGTAGCATATATCATAGGCCAAGTAAATCATACTTGGAAAAGCTCACAAAAATTCTCTTCAAGTAGCATGAAAGTCCGAAATTACTAAGAAATTCGAGAAAATTTTGAAAGAGTTCTTAAACTTTGGTACAAAACTTAGAAAACCCCCTACCCCACACTTAAATTAAACACTGTCCTCGGTGTTTCCGGCAGGTGATATAACTACCCCAACTCTTATTAAAGACATAAGAAGTAAAAGATAAACACGGGAAAAAACGCGCCATATTATAAATGCAATAAAAGATAATTTCATTACAATCCCCACATTTCATATAGCCCGATCAAATAAAAACAAGAAAAAGAAAACAAAGAAAAACAGAAAAAAAGAACAAGAAAAATAAGAAAAACAAGAGAAAAAGGGAAAAAAGAAAAAAAAAACTAGTCATGTGGAGGTGGCGGTGGATGAGATGGTGGGACAGGTGTGTCGAGTAATGCCGCCGCTATCTCCTCAAAGTCAAAGTCGTTTAGGAAGAGCTGTTGGTGGATCTGGGACAAGTCAGCTGCATGGAATGCTGATTTTCTTTGATTTGTATCTGTCGTTGCTCCATGCGTTCCTATCTCGATTACATCCTATATGTTTTGGCTTCCATTCTCTCCCAACGAGCATCCTCGAGCATGTCGAGCTACCATATACCACTCATAATTGTTGCGTGGCACAAAAAGCTGGGCCTCGGGTGTCACGCCCGAAATCCGGGCCTAATTTAAAAATTAGAAAATCCCAAATCTGATGACGTAACACGGCTACATCCTCTAAGTTATTACCCAAAGAATGCAAAGCCTCGAAACAATCTCAATAAAATACATCGATAATTCCTCAATAAAAATACTTAACTCAAATATTTCGAAATATACATAATTCCCAAAAATAATATCTTACAAACATTACTATGAAAAATCAAATCCAATATCCAAAACTCATAACTCCAACCCACCGGATAGAAAAATCCAAATGCACAAGATGATCTCATAGGTCTATCAAAACCTACAAAAGCAATTAAACGTAGGTGGTATGAGCTTATAAAGCCCAGTAAGCAGTTCGACCCTCTTCAGAAAAACATTTTGGGCATTTAAGATCATATTCTAAAGATTTAACGATATCAGAAAATTTTCAAAACATAACGAACAAAATCATTTTAACAAATACTTTTCAATATGAACAGAAAAATCAAACTTCCCACATTAATTTCAAAAAGAAAGTAAAGGATAAAAATCCCAAATCATATTACTTATTCTTTTCAATGGACTCAAGCAGCATAGTCATTCGTTGGTTTAATCGAAATCGATCCTAGCTGTTTATCCCGCTAGGGAGGCCAGAACTTATAACAGTGGAGCTTTTTCACCATGCTCAATGGGTTCGGAACTTATAAATATTGGAACATGTTCCCCCAACTCATTCCTAACTAACTTGAGCCAAAACTTTTCTTTTCTTTAGTTTACTTTTTCGGGAAGGCTTTTCGAAACTTTAATCAAACAAAAATATTTTCAAAAAGATAAACTTGATATCAAAAACTAATATCTTAAAAAAAAACAGCATCTTTTATCAAACATTAAATTCAGAAAACTAATATATTTTTACCAAAATCGAAAATCATAAAACTATATCTTTTTATCAAAATCGAAAATCAAAAATCTATTTCTTTTATAAAATCGGAAAACTATATCTTTTATAAAAACTAGACAATCGAAAAACAATTTTTTTAATCAAAACTTAAAATTAGAATACTAAATCTTTTTAAAATCAGAAAACCAAATCTTTTAATAAATCATAAAATCGGAAAATTAAAACATAAAAGAATAACCTTTTTGAGAAAATATAAATTTATCAAATAAATAATTTTTTTGGAAAACTTGAAAGTCTTTACATTAAAATAATAATAAATAACTTAAGAAAATCAAACTTTTGAGAAAAGACAAAAGAAAAAAAAAAAATCACAAAAAATCACTCATACGTCTGTAATTTGATTTCAAGAAGGAAAGTCGAAATAATATAATATTCTAAAAAAAACAATCTTTCGTAAAATACAATTCAATAAAATCAATTTTCATAAATTAACATGCCCGAAAAACATAATCTTTTCAAAACAGATGAAAACGAAAGGGTTTAAAACAGCTGAAAAAGATCAAACCACTTACCTCTGTCATCGAAATTATCCAAATTCACAACCTTTGATAATCCAAATCACGAAACGATTCTTTACCTTAATCGTAATTGACAACACAATTTCTCCAATCCCAAAATCTCCACGTTGGATCTTCTTATTACCCGTTTCTCGGAATACCAGAGAGGTGTTAAACTCTCTCTTAAATTATATCTCTTAGGGTTTCAAGGTATATAAAGAATACATAACTTAATAAATTGCACAATAAATCCCTCAAATATTTAAGTATCTAAATAAGATCCCTAAACTTTACCAAATTACAAAATCACCCTTGTCAATTTGGTCACGGGTATCACATACTACCCTCCTTAGAAAAAGTTTCATCTTCGAAACTTAAGATTCTTGACATTTCTTAAATTTATCAAATCATACTTAGACCATATTCAAACATAAATCGCCCACGCTTCCGCTGCGCACTTTATTTATTTTAACATCTTACTTCTAAAATTAATCATAAGCATAATTATAACGCAATCAACTTCCCATGATAACTTCAATAATCTAATTCTTTAATCTTTCATGAAGAATTCCAATCTTATTCAAAATATCTAAATACCTTAGCATTTGTAATAACTATCTTCAACATAGAAGGCATAAAGGTAATTCCAATAATCACAAGGATCATGAACCATGCTTTGATACCACTTCGTCACGCCCGAAATCCGGGCCTAATTTAAAAATTAGAAAATCCCAAATCTGATGACGTAACACGGCTACATCCTCTAAGTTATTACCCAAAGAATGCAAAGCCTCGAAACAATCTCAATAAAATACATCGATAATTCCTCAATAAAAATACTTAACTCAAATATTTCGGAAATATACATAATTCCCAAAAATAATATCTTACAAACATTACTATGAAAAATCAAATCCAATATCCAAAACTCATAACTCCAACCCACCGGATAGAAAAATCCAAATGCACAAGATGATCTCATAGGTCTATCAAAACCTACAAAAGCAATTAAACGTAGGTGGTATGAGCTTATAAAGCCCAAGTAGGGTTCGACCCTCTTCGAAAAAACATTTTGGGCATTTAAGATCATATTCTAAAGATTTAACGATATCAGAAAATTTTCAAAACATAACGAACAAAATCATTTTAACAAATACTTTTCAATATGAACAGAAAAATCAAACTTCCCACATTAATTTCAAAACGGAACGGAAAGGATAAAAATCCCAAATCATATTACTTATTCTTTTCAATGGACTCAAGCAGCATAGTCATTCGTTGGTTTAATCGAAATCGATCCTAGCTGTTTATCCCGCTAGGGAGGCCAGAACTTATAACAGTGGAGCTTTTTCACCATGCTCAATGGGTTCAAAACTTATAAATATTGGAACATGTTCCCCCAACTCATTCCTAACTAACTTGAGCCAAAACTTTTCTTTTCTTTAGTTTACTTTTTTCGGGAAGGCTTTTCGAAACTTTAATCAAACAAAAATATTTTCAAAAAGATAAACTTGATATCAAAAACTAATATCTTAAAAAAAAACAGCATCTTTTATCAAACATTAAATTCGGAAAACTAATATCTTTTTACCAAAATCGAAAATCATAAAACTATATCTTTTTATCAAAATCGAAAATCAAAAATCTATATCTTTTATAAAATCGGAAAACTATATCTTTTATAAAAACTAGAGAATCGAAAAAACAATTTTTTTAATCAAAACTTAAAATTCGAATACTAAATCTTTTTAAAATCGAAAACCAAATCTTTTAATAAATCATAAAATCCAGAAAATTAAAACATAAAAGAATAACCTTTTTGAGAAAATATTAATTTATCAAATAAATAATTTTTTTGGAAAACTTGAAAGTCTTTACATTAAAATAATAATAAATAACTTAAGAAAATCAAACTTTTGAGAAAAGACAAAAAGAATATAAAATCAAAAAAATCACTCATACGCATCGTAATTTGATTTCAAGAAGGAAAGTCAAAATAATATAATATTCTAAAAAATACAATCTTTTGTAAAATACAATTCAATAAAATCAATTTTCATAAATTAACATGCCGAAAAAACATAATCTTTTCAAAACAGATGAAAAGCGAAAGGGTTTAAAACCAGTTGAAAAAGATCAAACCACTTACCTCTGTCATCGAAATTATCCAAATTCACAACCTTTGATAATCCAAATCACGAAACGATTCTTTACCTTAATCGTAATTGACAACACAATTTCTCCAATCCCAAAATCTCCACGTTGGATCTTCTTATTACCCCTCCCTGTTTCTCGGAATACCAGAAGGTGTTAAACTCTCTCTTAAATTATATCTCTTAGGGTTTCAAGGTATATAAAGAATACATAACTTAATAAATTGCACAATAAATCCCTCAAATATTTAAGTATCTAAATAAGATCCCTAAACTTTACCAAATTACAAAATCACCCTTGTCAATTTGGTCACGGTTTTCCCCCCCACAGGTCGGTGTGGCGTCGCGGTGGTGGTGATTGAAGTGTAAAAAAAAAAAAAAAAAAAAAAAAAAAAAAAAAAAAAAAAAAAAAAAAAAAAAAAAAAAAAAAAAAAAAGAATAAAAGCAATCATCCCCCCACCCCCCCCCCCCTACCTTTCGGGTGTTTTAGGGGGATCAAGATTTTAAAATTTATAAAATCGTTTTTCCTCAAGATCCTTATTAAGATTAGGTGTAAGAAAATATAATGAAATCAACTATAATCATGTTTTGAAAAAATTAATCAATCTAGAGTTTGTTCAACCAACATCAACAATGATTAGATTTGGGGCCAAAAATTCTAGAAAACAAAGTAATAAAGCAAGTAATGAATGATAGAAATCGATGAGCTATATTTATATATAAAGATAATATAAATAATTAAATAAAATAATACTAAAAATAATAGGAATTCTCAAGATTAAAATAGAATTGTCACTAAGAAAATAAACTCAACAAGCGGGGGAACCATCGAAATAGTTAAATAAAGGTTTGTATTGATTTTAATATTTATAAAAATCGTTTCCCCCAAGACGTCTATTAATTTTTAGTGTGGAAAATATAATTAAATCAATTATGAATATGATTTGGAAGTATGAATCAATCATCAAGTAATCCAACCTTTATCAAGAATGATAGGATTGAATTCTAATTTCCTAGAAAGCAAATTAAAAGAAAGCAAAGTAAAGAATATGGATAAGGTAATATTGAATATTTGAAGAACTCACTAAAGACATTAGAGAGAGTGGAGGATACAAGGATGAATTTCCTCAATATGTGTCGTTGAAAGAAATTCATACATGAAGAACAACTCGAATATATTAGTAAGATTAGATACCTACTAATCATCCAAGGTCCGGTACATCAATAGGAAAATAACCAAACTAATCTAGCACTAATCGTATATCCAAGGCCCGACTTAACAATTAGTGTTAACCCGAACCACAAAATCGAATTAGAGCTCAACTCAAGATAGGAATTCAAATCAAAGCCATAATTGAAATTGCAATTCAAGCTAATAAAATCATAACAATCAACTCACAATAGATCAATCTCAAAGTGAAGATGTAACATGAAACCAACCACTTCTACCCTAAAGAAATGTAGAAGAAGAGAGTTCTTATTGGGTTGGTAAACTAGATTACAAGAAATATCATCAAAAGTAATAGAAGAAGGTAAGAAAATAATTCCAAAACCAGTTGTCAATTGATACCGGAAAGATCTCTACACTTCAACTCCTCTCTTGAATCCTCTTCTTGCACTTTGAAGCTTGAATGATTCAAGTAGATCCAAACACCTCTTGATTAGATTGCACAACTCTACCTTATAGACCGAGGAGAGATTTACACAACCTAACTAGAGACAATTATCACTAAAACAACCTAGGGATTTCTCTAATTGAATGTAGATCAACAAAGTGATAGAAAATTCCCTAAAATCTATACCAAAATATATGAAATTCAAGTAAACCCAATATGATATTCAATATCTAAAACAATGTGATAATCAAGCCAATCTCAACCAAGCCATGCCAATATGAAAATGGCTAAAAATCCTATAATTTATATATAACCGAAAACAGGGGTAAAATCGTCATTTTACAAAGAAAACAGTTATTCTGGACTCACTACGGGCGTGGCCCCTTCCTACCCTACGGGCGTATCGGAGTAGTTACACTCTACGGGCGTAGTCTCATCCAACCTCTACGGGCGTAGCTAGGCAATTAAGGGCAACGGGCGTAGGAGATGTAGTTACTTCCTAAGGGCGTAGCCAAAATTGCATTTTGCACCCTTAATTTGTCTTTTTACTTCAATTTCACCTAGAAGTAACCTAAAACATAATATTTGCAACTAAACCCAAAATCAATCAATTTATCTCAATTTAATACAATAAAACTCACAAATCATGCACAATTTATATCCTAAAACATGAACATATTTGATGTTATCGAAACTCAAGGAAAATCATAGGTAAAATGGAGGATACAAATTACTAAGGGCAAAAATAATCATGAACTAACCATCATAATTTCACCAAATTCAAGTCTAAAGATGAACTTCCTCAATACGTTTCGTTGCAAGAAATTCATAGATGAAGAACACTTGAATATTAACAAAATCAAATCTCCTATCAATCATCCTGGTTCCGGTCCATTAATAAGAAATTCAATCATATTAATTTGGCACTAATCATATATCCTAGTTCCTGCCTAACAATTAGTGTTAACCCGAAACCACAATTCCAAATCAAAGCTTAAACTAAGAATAAAATTCAGATCCAAAGCCATAATTAAAATTGCAATTCAAGTTAATAAAACTATAACAATAGATCCATGAAAACCATAATATGCCCAAAGTAACAAGTAACATAAAACCAACCATTTCTACCTAAGAGAAATGGAGAAGAAAGAGTTCCTATAGGTTGGTAAACTAGATACAAGAAGGAAAATACAAAAAGTAATAGAAGTAAGGAGAAGAGAAATATCGTTATCAATTGGTCGTTGACTCGGGAATAACTCCTCTTCTTCAACTCCCTCTTTGATCTTCTTCTTGTTCTTCTTCAAGCTTCAAGGTTGATGTAGGTAAGCTCCTCTTGAATAGCTCAAGCAAATCTCCTTATGTGTCGAGGCAAACTCACAAGCACCAACTAGAGACACTTATAACTACAACAATCTCGGGAATGATCTATAGAAAAATTGGAATTACAAAAGGTATAGAAAATTCTCTAAGTCTAAACCAACAATTCAAAATGATATTCTAAGTGTATACAATTAACCATCCAATCTACTACCTAGCCAGCCACCATCAAACAATTGAAAAATCTACTATTTATAAATAACCGAAAATAGGGGTAAAATTGGTCATTTCACACTGGAAAACAGTGTTCCGCCCTCACTACGGGTGTAGAAGGCGGTTAATTTCTACGGGCGTAGTGACATCATCACTACGGGTGCAGAGGGTGTAGTAACGTCATTCCAACCGTAGTGAACCTTCTAAGGGCGTAGTCAATGTCCGGAAAATTGCATTTTCAACCCTTAATTTATCTTTTTCAACCATTTAGCCCGAAAGTCACCTCAACATGTAATATTGCAATTAAACCCAAAATCAATCAATTTATCTCAATTTAGTACAATAAAACACAACAATTATGCACAATTAATATTCCAAAACATGATCATACTTGATGTCATCATCTACCATTTATTTATATTGACATAGAGAGGAAAACAATTGTACATGAGAATTTTTTTCTTGTCCATTGTTTTTGTGCACTTATAATCTTGATATGTCGAAATTATATCATGTTTTACGCCGTGTTTTGTGCCTAATTTGGGAGTATAATTGATATTAATTGATCGGAAATTATGCAAATTTGCTTTGTTTTTGATTTCATGAAGTTTAGGGACTAAAATTGAAAAAGGAACAAATTTTCGGGGCAAAATTGCACTTTCGAGTAACACGTGAGCATGCCACACACACATGCGGTGGTGTGTGTTTGAGTGAGTAAAAATATAGTATCATATAAAGCAAATAATCTCACAAAACAATGTCACATAATCAAACACAACTAAGGCAGAGTACCTATCACATGCAGATAGTAACACCGGAGTACCACGATTTTAAATTTATAAATATCGTATCCTCAGGAACGTTGGTAACGATCGGTTAGTTTCTACCAATTATGACAAACTTTAAAGTTCAGGAATTAGTCCTAGGTGTCCATTCAATTCAGATATGTTTGTTTGAAGAATAATTAAAACAAGAATGGAAAGATAATTAGCTAAGATCTCTAATGAAGTACGTATGATTAATTAAGTTGAACAGTTGTTCGAATGTGTAGCTTGCAAGCAGATCTAAGGCAATTATGAAGTCAAATTATCTTACTACCATACCCGAGTTGTCTAGAATGATTACCTCAATACTGGTCGTTGTAAGTAATCCTAAACCTCTTTAGATTAGTTATTAAGGCGTGTCAATTTAATAACATAACCTTAAGATTTGCATTAATTCCAAATCCAAGATTATTAGGATGCCTAACCTCGGTACGGTCGCTGTAAGTTATTAGTCCTAATCTGGCAACTCATTAAATCTCCTACGGTTGGGATTCATTAACAAATCGTCAATTTAATTAACTATTGTAGTATCATGCATCAACCTAAGTTTCATAGCATAAACTCAATACGAGAATCAAATCGAAAGCGTAAAACAATAAGCAATTCATAATGTATATTAAAACATATCCTTCCCGGGAATATTTAAATCACTAATCAATCAATCTAAATAAAGAGAATCTTAGGACACGGAATCATAACATATAAAGGAAAAGAAATACAAGAACGAAAAGAAAAAGGAAAGAGAAAGTTGTTGTGTTGCTCTCACCGCTTCCACGGACTGGCTTACTCCTCCGGACCTCGCCGAGACTTGTGCTTCGGATCCTTATCTTGCTCTACGGATCTTCAGAGATCACTTCCTCTCAACTAAACTATAGAGATATTCCTTACGTACGAGGTTCAACCCCTACACTCGAGAAGAAAGAAAAATAATGAAAACCGAATCTCGACTAGAGCTTATCACGAAATTCCTATTGGTTAGGAACTCGGAAATGCTCATGTTCGAGTGATTCTGGTGTGCCAAAGCTTGCACATGATGCCTCTATTTATAGGGGTGAGTTGGGCTGGAAAACAGAAATTTTCCAATGTGGGACATTTACTAGGCCATAGCGGCACGGTGCTGGCCCATTGCGGCACGGTGTTGGCCCATTGCGGCACGACACTTGTATGACACAAGGCTGCGCGTGTGTGGCACGATTTAGTCCCCGATTTCTTCATTTCTTCAATTTTGGTCCCCAAACTTCTAAAATCGAAAACAGAGCAAATTTGCGTAATTTCCATTTAATTAATTCCAATTAACTCCATAATTAACTCGAATTAAACACAATTAATATATAAAAACACGATACAAAATCGAGTTATCAACAGCAGTGTGCCGCACATGCACAACAGTGTGCCACACATGCGTAGCGTCGTGCCATAATGCACAGCACCATGCCGTAATGCGCGCAGCACCGTGCCACGACATGCGCAGCCTCCTTGCTACTACGGTCGTAGTCCAGGCCGTGCGGGCGTCTTGGGGCCCCTAGAGTGTGGGAAATTGAGTTTTTGAAGCCCATCCAACTCTCCCATTCACTCCTATAAATAGAGGCACTCCCTCGGTTGTTCAAGCACACTAGAATCACTCCGAACAAGAGCATTTTCGAGTTTCTAGCTCTTAGAAACTTCGCAATGAGCTCTAGTTTGATACACGGTTTATTATTTTCTCGAGTTTCGGCTTTGATGTGTATTTTGAGTTATATATAAATAATAAAAATAATATAAATAATTGAATAAATAATACTAAATATAATAAGAATCTTCAAGATTAAAAATAGGTTTGTCACTAATAAAATAACTCAATTAGGTAGAGCACCTATCGAAATAGTTTAGTAAATAAGGTGGTATTCAGATTTTAAATTTATAAAAATCGTTTTTCCCTAAGACTTCTATTAAATTCTAGTGTGGAAAATATAATCAAACTAATTATGAATATGATTTGTGAATAAGGATCATTCAACAAGTAAATCAACCAATATCAAGAATGATAAGATTGAATTCTAAATCCTAGAAAGCAAAGTAAAGAACAATGTAAGGAATAAAGCAAGTAAAAAGGTTGGGAGGAATTCTTATTAAGATATAGGTGAGATAAGAGGATACAAAATACCAAGTATAGGATAATCTTGGATCTAGTATCATAGCTCCACCAAATTCAAGTCTAAAGTAGAATCTCTTCCATACGGATCGTGGCAAGAAATTCCTAGATTAAGAACACTTGAATGTTAACAAGATCAAATCTCCCATCAATCATCCTGGTTCCGGTCCATCAATAGGAAACTAATCACATCAACTTGGCACTAATCGTATATCCCGGTTCCGCCTACCAATTAGTGTTAATCCGAAACCACAATCTCAAATCAAAGCTTGTACTAAAGATAAAATTCAGATCTAAAGTCATCAATGAAATTGCAATTCGAATTAATAAAACCACAATCATTCAATCCAAGAACATCACAATATCTCAAGTAATTTGTAAAATAAAACCAACCAAATCTACCTATAAGAAATGTAGAAATGAGAATTCCTAAGGTTGGTTAACTAATTACAAAGAATAACAAGGAATAATAGAAGAAAAGGGGAAAGTGAAACATAGACATTAAACCTTCTTCCTCTTCAACTCCTTCTCTTGATTCTTCTTTGTTTCTTCAACTTGGATCTTCAATTTGTGTAGCCCAAATACCCTAGAATATTTTCAGTAGATTTCCTTAAGGATCGAGGCAAACCTACCTAGATAATCCCAAGATACTCAATACTACAACAAGTAGAGAGTAATCTCTAAGAAAATTGGAAAATCAAATTATAGATCTCTCTCTAAGTTCTACCAAACCTTTACAATTAACTTAACTATTCAGCATAATCCAACCAAAATACAAGCCAATCTAATTAATGCTAAAAATTCTAGTATTTATAGATAAACTAAACCAGGTAAAATCGTCATTTTACATAAAAATATTCTC
>JAHSUH010003309.1:0-13591 GCA_025388415.1 Cynanchum wilfordii
CTCCTCTTTAGGTGACTATACCATCTATTTCCCTCACCCAGCTCTGTTCCATTCATTTCCATGTTTGCAGATGATTGAAGTCATTTAAGGATGCGGTGGTGCCAAGATTATCCCCTCTCGTTGAAGTGATACCTGGAGCAGGGGTGATCGAAGAAGGGTTTGGAGGTAGAGGAAGATAGGTTTCACCTTCACAATCTTCACAGCTTTCCACTACACATAGCCCACTTTGCAGAGGATCAAGTCAGTATGGATTCAAATAGAGATGGTTAATATTCAGACGCAGGTTCCTGACTGCACTTGGTACGCAATCCTCGGCTCTCCCAACTTGTGCATTCAACGCAGTATGGGTTTGGAGGCATTCGCCGCTATATGGCCTTTCTCTGCAGGTGGCACGTGATTGTCCGAAGCTATCCTGGTTTGCCCGTGTCCATTGGGAACTAGTGGAAGTATATCTTGAGACTCTAGACCGTCCATTCTCGCTTTTGGTTTGTATGGCAGATGCTGCTGTTGGATGCGTTTGACTCATCACAACAGCACCCTACCATGCAAAACAAGCTGCTGGTTCAGAATGACAAATTCCCATTTGCCTTGGCCCGGAGTTCCACTAAATTCAAGTACACCCCAGCTCTAGTCGATGAGCGAGTGTAATCATGCTCTAACGAAACACCAGCGAATCCTAACTAAACACCCAGCTCCTGCTAACCCCACCAGAAGACTTGTAGGCACCGTCGGAGTTCAGTTTAAGCAATCCCGTGAGGCCAAATGAGGAATGATTGCCGGGCGAAGATGTAAAGGCGCGGCCGGGTACAAATTGTGGCGATAGAAAGGAGTGCTTAGCAATTCAGGTTCATTTTGTCACCCCCGAACAAAGGGAAGCTATAAGTGACCTGCTTCTGAATCTCATGGGGGAGTTCAGAAATTCACAAGCAAGGATGGTTGCTGGCAGCATGTACTTAACACATATGAATCGGACGGGAAGTGGTGTTTCTGATGGCGGACAGGTGAGTAACGCATGGAGCCACCGCCGCCGGGAGGGCAACGGCTTGAAGCAGCTCGCTGTGCCCCGTAGGCTGAGGGGCAGGGAGGTCACCCAGGAGGCTCGCGTCCCCAGTTTAGCTGATTGTTTGGGCAATGGCCGCCAAGGGCGATGATCAGTAGCTGGTCTTTTCGGATGATCAGCCACACTGGGACTGAGACACGGCCCAAGACTCCTACGGGAGGCATGAGTAGAAATTTAACACAGCCGACAACCCTTCGACGAGGAGCAATACCACGTAAAGGTACAGGCCCCACAGGTCGTGAACTTCTTGCACCAGAGAAAGCAGTATATCGGAGGTAAGCATCGGCTCCCTCTGCCAGTGCCCAGCGTGCTGCGTATCCCTACAGAGGATGCAAGCGTTATCCGGAATGGTTGGGCGCTCGAAGCGTCTGCGGTGGCACAGTCCGCCGTCAAATCCCAGGGGTGGGCCCCTGGACAGGCAGTGGAAACTACAAAGCGCGGGTACGGTAGGGGCAGAGGGAATTTCCGAGTGGGTAATTGAAATGCGTAGAGATCGGAAAGAACACCAATGGCGAAAGCACTCTGCTGGGCCGACACGTGCACTAAGGGGCAAGCTGGGGGCGGGTAGGGATTCTATACCCCAGAAGTCCTGGCCGTAGGCGATGAATACTAGGCGCTATGCGTATCGGCCCGTGCAGTGCTGCCCAGCTAACGCGTTAAGATCCGCCTGAGTGCGGTCACGCAGGGCCAAAGCTCAGAAGGAATTGACGGGGGCCTATACTGCCAGCTGGTGAGGCATGTGGTTTAATTCAGTACAGCGGCATAAGAGCACACCAGCCCTTGACATGCCACGCAGAAACCTCTGCGAAAGGATTACCTTCCAGGGCACCAGACACAGGTAAGGTACATAGCTGTCGTCAGCTCTGTACATAAGGTATTAGTTAAGTCCACAACAAAAGGCACAACCTCGTGTTTGATTACCCATGCGGTACAGGTTTGGAGCCTGGAGCAGACTGCTGCGGTAATGAAGCTGGAAGGTGAGGTGCTCTGTTTCGGCGTCGTGCATCATGCCCCTTCTGACTGGGCGGCCACGTACTACAATGGACAGGACAAGGGTCGCGATCCCGCGAGGTAGAGCTAACCCAAAAACCCGTCCTCAATTCAGTTGCAGGCTGCAACTCCCGCCTGCATAGAGCCGGAATCGCTAGTAATCGCCGGTCAGCCACTTGAGCGGTGAATCCGTTCCCGGGCCTTGTACACCGCCCACCGTCACTATCAGAGGCTGGCCATGCCCGAAGTCGTTACCTTAACCCAGGAGGGGATGCCGAGAGGCAGGGGCTGAAGTGACTGGGGAAGTCATCTCAAGATAGCCGTGCACTGGAAGGGTGCGGCTGGATCACCTCCTTTTCAGGAGGCTAATGCTTGTTAGGTATTTTTGGTTTGCTGCTTCACACCCAAAAGAAGGTAAGCTACGTCTGAGTTAAACTTGGGGATGGAAGTCTTCTTTTTCCTATCTCAAACGGTGAAGTGGATAGGCCTATGACTTATTATCCTAGGTCGGAACAAGTGGATGGATCCACCCTTTACGTCCCGTGCCCCAGTGATGGCAGCATGGGAGCAGAAAGGAAAGCGAGGGATTCAGACCCTCAGTGACAAAAACCTGTGGCAGGACCAATGCTGCACTTGTGAGCCTCGGCCATCTACTCCACACATAATGATTATGACCCAAAAATAAGTGAATGGCAGTCATTTCATATTATATATTGAATAAGTACGACCTTACTATCAAAATTTTAGATTAAGAATTAGTTTACTAAAGAAGTGAAACTTAGCTTAACGCCCTTGCTAAGAGTTAAATGGTGGGATCCTTGTTTTATCTTTCTTTTTTTTGGATTAGTGATGCTGGGACCGCATATACTCAAAGCTCAGTGCGAATTTGGATAAGATGATTTTTTTGGAATTCAAAGTAATTGGGAATTACACAAAATCGGAGCAAAATAATTTGATCAGGATAATGCAAGACCATTTGTATGTCTCCCAAAAACATATGGTACTCTATTCCATGTAATGGATCGGGTCAAACAGACCCGGTCTCTTTGAATCCTGAATATGGCAATAATTGTACTAATCCATACCCCGTCAATCATTATAGTTGGTAGAATTGAATTACCTCTCTTTGTTTGATGGATTAGAAATGCAGGAAACGAAAAGGATAAAAAAGGATCCGTTGGGAATGAAATTCTGCTTCCTGTCCCCCTTTCCACAGAAAAGGCTGAGAGATGAATTGATGCCATTTATTGAATCCGTCAGGACTGGCGGGCTCAGACCCGCAGCTTCCGCCTTGACAGAAACTGCTCTGACCGATTGAACTACAATCCCAGGAAAATTAGGTGTATAACCTACAAATTCTTCATTTGAACCATTTTGTTTCGCCGTCTTTTAACAGAGACTGAAGGATATACTATATTATTATTATTAGAATAAAATTCTACCTTATTCTAATATATAATATATATAATAATATATAAATCAAATATTTTAATACAGTAGACTCACTTGTTAGATATAGGCTAATTCATGAATTGAATCGATCAGCGCAGCTTATGGCTAAAGATAAAGTCACGCTCTTAAAAGGCCCCACAAGAAGAGGCTTTAAGTCGTCGCTTCCAATCGATAGATAGATAAAGGGCGTTTTTTTTCCACGTCTTAGTCTTCATTTTTGAAGCAGAGGGGATTTTTATGAAAATGTAGCACGCCTGGCAGTCATTTTTATTTTTTTAAATGGAATCATTATTATGATGATAAGTAGTCGATTAGGAGAACTGCTATGTCACTGCAGGATTTTATACTCTTCCTCATGTTTTATTCCTTCACTTATTTTATGTCTGAGGACATAGATATTCTAGATACCCTATTTGCCCGAATGTGGATCTTGAGGTAACTCTAACTTCTCCCTGTTTCCAATCAGATCCGAAAAATGAGCAAAAGTCAGTGGTTCCTGATTAAGATCATGACTATAGAAGCTGTATTCTGATAATAAGAGATTCAATATAGATGAGTGGAAGCGGACCTTTTATTTCCTTGGATCACGCAAGAATTCGTCGTCGATTGAATCCTGCTTGGTCCTGGATGCTCTATAAAGGAATCCATCGCTGTTCCTTTCCAAAGGTTCATTCAAAGTCACAAAGAGCAATCCCCCTTTTTTAATGATTTTTTTATTTTCGTTATGGCATTATTACTGTACAGAGGCCGGAAATCCGGTTTTTTCTGATGATGAAAAGGCTTATCTTATGAAATTTTATGAAGCCCGAAATGTCGGTATTAGAAGACGACTGTCGGTATCTGATAGTCAGATACCTACGTTAAGTATATCTTATTAAAGAAGTTCAGACGGAGAGAATAAACGGACTCCTCGAGGGCGTTAAGCTCAAACACTTTTTAGAATTGCAAAACCCAGAAGGACTAGAGCTGTGGATGTTGTAATTGCTGCTATAGCTTGGCACCTTAAAATGCTCTAAGTCGAACTTCCAGCCCATTCGAGTTGGCCACAGAGAACAGCCTCTTCAGCCTTGAGACCTTGTTTTTTTTCTGAATTTGTTGTGCCGAATTCGCAACAAAGGCTTTGGTAAACTGATCAGGCAGCGCTATGAATTTGTTGAAGGCCCTAGTGCTGATACAAAGAGCTTGGAACGCAGGTCTTCAAAGGTGAGATTGCATTCTTCTTTGTCACTGTAGTGATGAAGGATTCATACTCAGTAGCAACCTGGCTAGAGCAGATCACCATGTCTTTAGAAGAAATAGGAGAAGTGGTGCCACAAGAGAATCTGCAATGGTTGCCCAACGGCTGAAATAGCCGCACTTTCGTCGCTAAATCTTTAAAGAATGGAAAGAGCAGATTCAGTTCAAAGGTTAAGAGTTCGTTAACTTTGCTTCTTCCTTAAAATAAGGCAATTGCCTGCTAGTCGAACTACCTCCTTACTTTAGGAAAGGCCGACTAAGTTAGCTACCAAACCCAGGGCATGTGCGGTATCGGCTGAAGGAGTCAAACAAGAACTTATTCTATAGTATAGCACCTTCTCTCTCAGGTCGCAGAGCTGCTTGTCTAGCTAACTGCATTCCCGGCAATGTGGTTTATTCTATTCATTCAATAGCAATGCTGCCGACTCCTCTCTCCATGTTTGTTTTTTTTTAGTCCTAATCAAAAGGGAAGTCTGCTTTGCGAGAATTGCAGCAACGGGCGCTAGTCCTTAACATGAATCTTTCTATGAACTATGCCCAGCATTCAAAGAGTAAGGCGTGGATGGGACTCCTTGTTCGTTCGACTGCTTTTTCGTTTATAGCTCTTGCTCTGCCAATAAAAGAATACCTGAAGCTTGAGGCTGGCTGTAGGATCTTTGCCTTATAGTAGCCCCTGGCCCCCGACAGCAGACGGGGAGAGAGCTGCGGTTGCGGCTCGATCTATCGCCGCCGCTGGTTCAAAGGAGAATTTCCTGAGTTTCGTCCTGCGGAATCTTCGGTAATATGTGCCAAAAAAGGTTTCGTCATCGGCTGCGCCTAACGAAAATTGAACTTCCTCACCACTTTTTGGCATTTGCCCTTGCGCTTTGGATTTTTGCTGGGGTTTCCGGGTGTTGGATTCTTCTCTGCAGGGACTTCTCCCTCAATTTCTGCCTATACAGTCTTGAAAAGCCCAGGTTCGTAGACCTGCCATGCCAATCCCTCCTATTTCCTCTGTCTTCTCTTCATTTGTCCAGTCATTCCCCAAGGCGGATTCAGTGAAGACAATTTGACTTAGAGAGCGTTGCGCCTTCTTCCTCTCCAACAGGTTCCATTCCTTTCTCTTGCTTCAGCCTCACCCTTCAGTGGTCGTTAATTACATCAAACAAACCATTAGTAGGCCAGTTAGAGGCACGAAGCTAACTATGAAAGCGTAAAATACTAAATTTCAGATTTCTTCTTAAGTGCGATCACCTTTATTCTTGTAGCGGCTCAGACATGCATTGGTCTCCTATTGGGCGCTTTGAGATTAGACCTAACTTTAGCGACTTCTCCGCGCTGGGGCGAAATTGCCAATAGCATCAACTTTTTGAACAGAAGCCCACACTGTGCTTTGGTGATTTAGAAGGTCTTTCGCTTCGCTTCATTCCATCAGAAAGGTCAGATGGGAAGGAGTAGATATATAGGAATGAAAGCACCACTTTGTGCTTGCTGAAAAGTAATAGAGAGTAACGTAGAAGAGCGGGCTTTTCCCTTTCTCATGCCCCCGATCGTTCGTGATTGTCTTTGATGGCTTATCCAGTAGTCAGAAAAGAGGGAACTTTCTTGGCCAGGAAGTAAGAGTAGGCTGAGGCGCTGGCAGGTCATATCCGATGGAGATGAAATGGCAACGCGTTCTAGGTTAGGTAGAGTGCCCGAAGAGATCCATCTTTGAGCAGTCTCAGTAGCTATCTTTGGATGATTCAATAGCAACTGGCAGCAGCCTTTGGCCCTTGCCTCACTTTTTGGCGAAGGCTTATTTGCTTAGTGTTGTTGTACATTCTTACTCGTCCTCGATTAAGACAATCAAGACAAAGGACAGTTGCAAGCGCCCTTCCACCACTCCTCTTTCCTGGAAATCACTTGCATGCTTCACACAAGCAGGTCGAAGATCTCCAAGTCCGTTTCTATTGGCGGAGTGAAAAGGTCTGCTTTATTTTCTCTTTATAAGACAACATTCTGAATTTAAATAGTAAGCGCAGAAAAGAAGATTATATCGAGAGGCTTTTTGGCGCCCAGAATGGGAAGACGTTCTCACCTTGTTAGACCCAACTTGGGTACCACATGCCATGGACGCAGGATAATGAGTACCTTTGGAGTTAGGAGAAGATCAGATATTTTTTTATAGATGTATGTATTGTATATGCTTAGGTGCCCCTTCGGATGGCCTGGGCCTTTCTTGACTGGGTAGTGTGCCCTGTATACTGGAACTAGGTAATAGAGGCCCGAAGTTATTAACCCCATTTTCCGCTGTTGGGGATACGACTTCGGCCTTCCCCGAGAGATTCTTTTCTGTTTTCTTCACCACCGATACTTTTCTCCATTGTTTGCCTTGCAGAGGCTTTGAGGGGATTGGATTCACTAGGTGTTGAAGAAAATCTCTACAGGCATTTTGGTACAGTTAAAGGGATAAGCAGGACTATTAGATTTAATCTACTTGTTTCTTGGCAGATTAGTTGCTTTCTACTTCCAATAATTCCCTGACTTGAAGTGTTCAGGACCAAGGATACAGAGACAATGAGAAAACACTAGGAATCGGGGAGGGAACTACTAAAAAATCTCTTTACAGGCCTCCCAACATGTCATTTCGTAAGTTACGTCAATCTGACTCCAGAGTCCCAGACGGAAATAGTAAGTGGTTTGAGGCTTTTGGAAGTGAGGATAGGGGGAATCCGCAACATGCAGATGGCTTCGGCTGCTTGCTTCTTATTACTCTGGGCTGGCTTCCTTACCACTAGCCACAGTCTGTGCCAGGCTGGAGGAAGAGAGGGCCGACCGCAAGAGAGATGGGAATAGAAGATTCAGAGATTGTGACTTTGATTGCAGATTCCACTTTGTCTGAGTCAGATTGACCTTCTTCAGCTTACCGCCTTTCGCAGAGATTGATAGCATTGCTTGAAAGTAGTACTGAGATTAGTCTCAAGCCGGGGGAAGATTCTTTCCTTTAATGCCTTCACCCAGAAGAAAGAAAATTATAGCATTATTCCCGTCCTCTAATTGAATTACCATTTCGCATCTTCTTTGAAATCCAGATATTGAAAGGAGGAGATTCATCTTGATATTGAGTTATAAGCCTAAATCCTTTAATGAGTCCCAGTAATACACTTTAGGATCCATGAACTTCTCGGTGGGCTAATTCCTGAGCAGATCCCATTGCCCTTAGTGGAGAGGAAAGCAAGCCTAAATCAGTCTAGCAGTCCATGCCTTAGAGCAGCGAGCGAAGTAGCGATTGAATGGAAGATTTTTCCTTATCCATCATCCCGCTTCCCTGTGGCTCTGGGAAATTTTAGGTAAATGCAGCCCCTTGAGATCGAATCAGCTATTTCTAAGTAAAGGCCTTAGACTTCGCTTTTCTCTCTTTCCTCTGATCTTGTAGGCAGCCTGGAAGTAAGATAGATGTTTCCAGAGTTGACTTCTTCTAGTTTGACCTTAGACGTCCCGACCAGAGTGGGAACTGACTAATGAATCAAATCCGAAGGCGGAAAGAAGTCATTCCTGGGTAAGGAAGACTCCAGTCTCAAGTCAAAGGAAATTTATATTCAAAGATTTTTTTCTTCCTCTCTTCGTGACCGGTCACTGAACTAGTCGATAAGAAAGGATTGATTGTTGCATTCCAGACCGTGTAATACTAGAAAATGCCTATGTTTTGCAGAGATTAATATTTATCTTTTTTTTGCAATCCGATTGAAAAAGAAGTCAGTCAGAATGGAAATTTCCTCCTTCATTGTTCTGTAATCTCGGAGCATCCTCTTTCTGGTGAGTCCTTCTGACTATGGCAAGGGAATCTATTATTTACAATAAATTCCATAACTGATTGAAGCCGGAGAAGAGAAGGCTTAGTTCTCTCAATAGTCCCATTGATTATTGATTCCATTACTAGGCCTGGGATTCATTTCCCTTTATATCTGATCAAAGTAAGTAAGATATATAGAAAGAAAAGGAAGGGGAGTCTGGAGTTAGAGATTGCCAGAGTCAAGTCATGAAGTTGAAGCAGGCTCGCAGCGCTTCATATGTTCAACCCCACGCCCGTAAGGAAGATAAGGGTTAGCGCTTTCCTGTGTTTTCCCTGAGTTTCCTATTGCTATTGTTGCATTCCCGTCCAGGAAGAAAACGTATCATCAAAGGAGTTAAGGGCCAGACTCTTATCAAGCCCTTGAATTCACCCTTATTCTTCAAATCAGCGATTTATTTCCGGATATAGGAAAAGGGAACTTAAACAATCGTAACTTTCACAAGAAAGAAATAAAAGGAACACAGGGGCGCAGAGCCAAATGTCCCATTCATCTTTCTGCTTTAACAGGCAGAATCTTTAGATCAAGAAAAGAAAACCAGATCAGCCAAATTTATGTATCTAGCTCTTTTTGTAGGCTCAAGGAAACTTAGTTAAGATCTTTCTCTATTACAAAAAGACCCTTAAATCTTTTTGAGTTTACTTATTGGCAAGGAAATTCTGTGACAGAGGCTTACTTTTTATTGCTGCTTGTTATAGAAGAGCTTCAACTTAATCTTTAAAGGGAGACCCCATTTAATTACAAGTTAGCTGGCTTAGGCTAAAGTTTGCCCTCTATTGAACTTGGGGCTGAGGCCAGTTATGCTCCAGCACCACCGTTTCTGCCATGATTTCTAGTATCAAAGCGAAGGGCTGAAGCCACCAAAGGCTGAGGCCTGGGAGTAAATAGGGTGGGCCTTCCAGTCAGCCCTCTCTATTTTGGATACAAGCCCCTTCCTGAGCATAGATCCCGGGGACTATGAGGGCGGCATAAAGAAGATCTTTTGCCTATTCCCCATCAGAAGTTTTGGTTGAATATCTTCATTTCTGAATTACATAACTTGGAAGAGTTCCGTCCAGAAGAAAAGGTGACTTGTTGGGGGATTAGTCTTTCAGTTTGATGGTTGGGCGGCAGTGGCGAGTTTGAGCCAAGTAAGTCACTGGTTAGTGTTCTCTCGTGATCAGTCGGAGGATTAGGATTGTGATAGACATCAAACATTCACTTTGTTTCCTGGCATTCTTTAAAACTAATAGAGAGTTTTGGAGTTGCAGGTTGTTTTATCCTGAAGGGTTGGTTGGAGTAAGATATTTTGGGTTTGAATTGCATTGCAATGAAATCTTTCTTTCCCTACTACCTGCCCTGCTTTAGACTTCTTTGGAAAAAAAATGAGAAGTCATCTTCTGACTTGGGAATTCTGCAAATTATTCTATGTTCTGAGGATGACCTGGAAATGGAAGTCAGTCCACCACCTTCATAGGTGATGAGGATAAGTCAAACGGCATCTCTTTCATCTCAGAGGAATTAAAGTAGGAGCAATTGCGAAGGCACTAATAATTGCTTTGCTTTTAGGTAATTGATTCACCAGATGTTGGCGGCCTAGGCTTTCTAACTGCTGTTCCTCCCCATCTATCATGAGCTTCTTTTTGCTCATGGGCTACTGCTTATCCAGGACCCAAGCTGGCCAAGACAATGAATAGAGTTACAATATCTCATTTATCTTTTCTCTCTTTCTAAGGACTGGTTGCACAGAGAGTCGGATATTCATAGCCACGGATTACAGCTCTTAAGTAAACCTTTAGTTCAGTGATTCAGGAGCACTAAACCTTTGGAGCTAACTTCCAGTCACAGCTTTAGCTGTTCACACCATAATGAAGGCGGTGAGGATTTTTGCTTTTTAAGGAAGACACTTACAAAGCATCTCCGGATCAGTGATTTTGAAGATAGGGACTGACTTTCCAGAGCAGAGAGAGCCGGGGTTAGTCGAGTAGGTTGCTGACCTTTGTGATAATGGCCTGCTGCACAATGGGCTAGACCTTGTAAGCATCTTTGAGGCCAAGATCAAGAGATTTCCCCCGTTTCTGTTGCCCGCTATGGGGACCTTATCACAGGCAGCTTTTCCTCAGGGGATTGGGAAATATCTTAGGAAGGAAAGACAATCCTCTCCTCCCCAAAGATGGATGGCATGCAGAAGTTAGAAAGGCCCGTGGCCCCTTAAAATTCGATCCCCAAGTCTTTTGCAGCAGCTTCGTCACCTTCCAGAAACTTGCAGTTAAAGCTGCGATGAATGATCATTGAGGCAAAAGACATCCTGGTGACCTCAGAGTCGACATGTTGCCGGGGAACAACGGCTTCTTTTTATGTCCTGATTGATGGTTTCCAATAGTTGCCATTTTCATTTCTTCTCTGATCATTTCAGTTAGTTCGCGGGAAGAATAAGAATTCTCATTATCCCTCAGCCCCAGATTTGGTGTCATATACTTTAAAATAGCATCATTAGCTTAAGCATGAAATTATTGGTAGAACTGCATACAAATAAGTGCTATAAATATAGTATCAGGAAGAATGTGTGCCTCATATTTCATTGATTAATTTGTACAATGAAAGTTTCCAAATGTTGCATCAGTGATGATTTTCACTTTTACAATGGATGGTAAACAATGTATTATTAAGAAGCGAAAGATAGGGCCAAAGAATGTCATGGCTTTGATTTGAGTGGAGTTAACATCTACTATTTAGTAGCCGGGAAAGAATCTCCGACCATAAATTCTAGTGCAGATCTTCACTTAAGGCTCGCCCCTGAATCTAGTCCCCAATGAAGTAGCTTCTTGCCATATCCCACATCCTAGTAGCAGCAAGGAGTCTGGCAGATGTGGATCAAAATCTTCTTGTCTATGTCACTAATCAGAGTCTAGTAAGAGGAATGGATTGTGCTTATTTTGGTCTATCACTTCTGGTACTCTCGCCAGCGAATAAGGTGAGGCTCAACATCCTAGCGGATACAACTGGACCACAGCTGAGCTGAAGGTCATTATAGAAGGAAATCCGTTTCAGATAGCGAAGAACAGCCCTTTCTTCCCCCATTCCGGCTTGGCCCAGCATTCAGGCCCATTCGCATCAGCGTCCTTCGGCACATCTGCATGGCTCGCATATAAGCTTTCGGCGTTCTAGGGAACGAAATCCAATAGTTTGGCGTTTGGACTTCTTTGCAGTGGCATTACGAAACTTGTCTTCAAGCTTCATCCATCCCTTTCCCTCAGGCCAGCGTGCATTATTAGCGGTTCCCAGTTTTAGTCATGATTAAGCTTTGAAACGTCCAGTTTGAAAAAGACTGAGACCTAGGAGGAAGTTGGAAGCCCGCTTCAGAGACTGCAGAGAGAATCTAAGGAAAAGAAAGGGGTAAAATCTTGCTCTGCAAGAAATCATAACCCAACTACTTGGGCTAAATCCACAGAACTAGAAAAGGAGATAAAAGCCAAGAAGAAGAAAGAGAATAGAACAACTTCCCGTAAGTCAGTTCCTTTGAAAAAGTTCGCGCTAGTTCTATGAGTTCAATATTTAGGGATAAATTCCCTATCACAAGGAAGTAAGAGAAAGCTGTTAAGACTCCTTCATATATAGAATCGACACGGCAATCAAAGTGCCCTTACTCGACTTCATTTGGTACCACAGATTTGAATATGTCGTCTTTATAGTTTCCATTATTTTTTGTTCATGCTGCTCAAATAGTGTAATGAAAGAATAGTGCAATGAGGTGCTGCCTCCACTGCTTGGAGGAAGCTGAATGAAACGTAAGACTAAACCAAAGCTAAGACTTCCCTGGTACTTTCTGAGCTAAGAGTTAGCTTGAGAGTGGAAGCTTTCTTCCAAAAAAGTAAAAAGAGGAAAATTAGATTAGAGCTACCTGCTAAGCAGCTAAAATGATATATACTTAGGCTAAAGTGAATACGCCCAGCACAGAAACGAGGAAGTAGAGTCTACTGTCAGGTACCCAGTTAAGAGGTCAAATTGAAGTCGCCTGCTCACGGGAGCCATTTGCTCTCATCATCTTGGAGTTCCTCTATATCTTTTGCCGAGAAGACAGCGAGCCGAGACGAAAAGAGCTTCATTATAAGTGACACCTCAGAGGTTGAGTAGGATCAGATAATAGAGAACCCATCTCACAATTGTATTTGTATTGTAGTGCTCATATAAGAGGTTTTCCTGGTATTCCAAGTGGTTTCTTTTTCCAGTTCATCCAAACCCAAACGAGGATTCACTTTGGAGCTATGAGAGACTGAATGTTTCAGAGTGCGAGGCTGGAATGCAAATGAAATCAATCTGTTTAAGCCTTTTATTTCCATCCTAGTGACTCATAGAATGTTGTCCCAGTAAAATATAATATAAAAAGAATGTTTACAGATCTTACTTTCTAAAGGGACCTGAATACTCAAGCAGCCAGAAGAGGAGTGTTTACACTTCCACAATATGGTGCTCATAAGAATAAGGCCATAGAGCTATCATAGGCTTTTTCTTATGGACACATTCCCTGCGTCAGAATCACATCTTCTTGTTTCCAGCAGATGTACGGCTGCATTCCATAAAGTGGAACATCTAAAATGTTTAACTGCCGTTTGGTCTTCAAATTGCCCAGAATTTTCCATATCAGCAAGCAATGAAAACGATTTATATCATGATATATTTCCATAGACTGGGATTATGTAGATGATGTCGTCCCAAGACAAAATAGATCACGTTGAGAAGTACTCATTCAGGAAGATGCTCGAACGTTGCCGATCAGCGAACTTAAATAGAGTCCCCATTTTAACACGAAATTTGGATGTCTCTTTGCGTGGATAATCTAATATGCGGCCGCACCCGAGGCCCATCGCATAACCTGAGTAAAAACATATATAGGGACAAGCCCTTGCAAGAAGTTGAAGTTAGAGTCTACTTTCCTTAGGGGATAGAACTGAGTTGCCCACAGGGCCTGCCACATCCTCAGAGGAGACTAAGCTAAGAAGAGATCTTTTGATCTGCCCGCTTATCCCTATCACCTTGCATCCACAGCTTTTAGAATCCATATCAC
>JAHSUH010003310.1:0-10336 GCA_025388415.1 Cynanchum wilfordii
TACACCTACCCCACAACTTGAAAATTACACTGTCCTCGGTGTAAAAAGCGAATACCCCACAACTTATTTAAGAAAAATAAGAAAGCGAGAAACAACTATAAAAATAGAATAAAAGAAAATAGAAATAAGTGCGGAAAAGAACAACACAAGACAAAACGCATGAAAAACGAAAGGAAAAACAAAGAAAGACTCCCCTATCAAGACCATTAATCGAGATATACATCGTTGTCTTTCTTGGTGAAAGGTTCCGTGTAAATTTTCAACCGCTGACCATTAATTTTGAATGTCGAACCATCTTCTCGTAGTACCTCGCAAACTCCATAAGGGAATACTCGAGATATTACAAACGGGTCGGTCCAATAGCTTTTCAATTTTCCTGGAGACATTTTCAAACGAGAGTTAAAGATTAAAACTTTATCACCACTAGAAAATTCTTTTGGACCTCGAAGACGCTTATCATGCCACAATTTGGTTTTCATCTTGAAATTCAAAGAATTTTCGTAAGCTTGAAATCTCCATTCGTCGAGTTCGTGAAGTTGCAAAATTCTCTCTTTTGTAGCAAGTTCGTTGTCCAAGTTGCACTTTTGAAGAGCCCAAAAAGCCTTATGTTCTATTTCAACGGGTAAGTGACAAGTTTTACCATTGAGGAGGCGAAATGGAGAGAATCCCGTGGAAGTACGAAATGCAGTCCGGAAAGCCCATAAAGCATCATCTAACTTTAAGGACCAGTCTTTTCTGTTAATTCTCACGGTTTTTTCCAAGATTCTCTTGATTCCTCGATTTGTCACCTCCACTTGTCCACTTGTTTGCGAATGATATGATGTGGATAGTCGATGTTGGACTCCATATCTCTTGAGGATTTTCTCGAGTTGAGAATTGTAGAAGTGAGTTCCTCTATCGCTGATTAAAGCTTTCGAACACCTGAACCTTACAAATAGTCGTTGAAGAAACTTGTAGACAATTTTAGCATCGTTAGTAGCACATGCCCGGGCCTCCGGCCACTTCGAAAAATATTCAACGGCTACTAAAATATATTTATTTCCATGAGAAGAAGGAAAGGGGCCCATGAAATCAATACCCCATATATCAAAGATTTCAATGATTTGAATAATTTGTTGTGGAATTCGGTCTCGTACGGAGATTTTTCCAGTCCGTTGACAAGCATTGCATGCTTTTGCAAAGGAATGTGCGTCTTTAAACATCGTTGGCCAATAAAATCTAGCTTCTAATACCTTTCTAACGGTGTTGTTCGCAGCTAAGTGTCCTCCGGTTGGTCCCGCGTGATAATGTTCTAAAATCTCGAAACATTCTGTCCCTGAAACACATCTTCGAATAATTTGATCAGCACAAATTCGGAATAAAAACGAATCATCCCAAAAATAGTACTTAAGATCGGAAAAGAATTTATTCTTTTAGTGGGGAGATAAATCGCTAAGAAGTATCTTAGCCGCAAGATAGTTAGCAATATCGACAAACCAAGGAAGAGATTTATCAATAAAATTCAAAATTTCAATTAAAAATAAACTCTCATCGGGAAATGTATCAGCTATCACGATTTCATCTAAGACCTCAAGTTCGGGATTTTCTAATCGAGATAAATGATCCGCAGCTACATTTTCACAACCTTTCTTATCACGGATTTCAATATCAAATTCCTGCAATAATAATACCCATCTTATTAATCTTGGTTTTGCACCAGTTTTATTAAAGAGATATTTCAAAGCATAATGATCCGTGTAAACTAAAGTTTTTGACATGATCAAGTAGGAACGGAATTTGTCAAAAGCAAATACAACAGCTAGTAATTCTTTCTCAGTAGTAGTGTAGTGTGTTTGTGCAACTGTGAGAGTTTTACTAGCATAAGATATAACATGGAATTTCTTTTCATGCCGTTGTCATAAGACAACCCCTACCGCATAATCACTAGCATCACACATTAATTCAAAAGGAAAACTCCAATCGGGTGATATCATGATAGGTGCCGTAGTTAATAATTTCTTCAAAATATTAAAGGCATCAAGACAATTCTTATCAAATAAGAAAGGAACATCTTTTCCAAGCAAATTATTCAAAGGTCTAGCAATTAGGGAAAAATCTTTAATAAATCGACGATAAAATCCAGCATGTCCTAGAAAACTTTGAACACCTTTAACATTCGTAGGAGGAGGAAGTTTTGAAATAACTTCTATTTTAGCTTTATCAACCTCCAATCCAAGATGTGAGATCTTGTGTCCAAGGACTATTCCCTCTTGTACCATAAAATGACATTTTTCCCAATTTAAAACAAGATTAGCTTTCAAACATCTCTTAAGCATACTTTCTAGATTTTGCAAACATGATTCAAATGAATTACCAAAGAAGGAAAAATCATCCATGAAAACTTCCATAGTATCTCCTAACATGTCATCAAATATAGAAGTCATGCAACGTTGAAAAGTAGCAGGAGCATTACATAAACCAAAGGGCATACGTCTATATGCAAAAGTACCATGTGGGCAAGTAAAAGTAGTTTTATGTTGGTCTTCGGGAGCAATAGGAATTTGAAAATAACCCGAAAATCCATCTAAAAAGCAATAATAAGAGTGTCCGGCAAGTCCTTCAAGCATTTGATCAATGAAAGGGAGAGGGAAATGATCTTTCCTAGTAGCACTATTCAATTTACGATAATCAATACAAACACGATGTCCAGTCATAGTTCTAGTAGGAATAAGCTCATTGTTGTCATTCTTGACAACCGTAATACCACCCTTTTTAGGCACAACTTGCACGAGACTTACCCACTCACTATCCGAGATAGGATAAATCAAACCTGCATCCAACAATTTAACAACCTCTTTCTTCACTACCTCACACATGTTAGGGTTCAATCTTCTTTGAGGTTGTACACAAGGTTTGTAATCATTTTCAAGTAAAATCTTGTGAGAACAAAAGCTTGGACTTATACCTGGAATGTCCACAATTTTAAATGCAAAAGCTTGCTTATACCTTTTGAGTATACCTAATGTGAGCTCCTTTTGTTCTTTTGTTAAATTCGAGGCAAGTATTACCGGAAGCTTCTTGTCTTCATCAAGGAATCCATAGCATAGATGACTTGGCAATTCTTTTAATTCAAGATCAGGAGGATTCACAAAGGAAGTTTGCTTCTTTTGAAGTTCCTTGCAATTTGCATAAGAATCCAAAGAATCATCATATTCACAAATAGCAACATGATTAGAATCTTTCAACAACATTTTATTCATGCTATTTTCCACAAGTTGACCGATTAATTCCAATGAAAACAACTCATCATCTAATTCCATAGGTTGCATAAGAATAGAATTCAAGTTGTAAGACATGCTTTCCTCATCTATTCTCATTTTAATATGATCATTGAAAATTTCATTCAATGCCTTGATAGTAATTAGAAAGGAACTTCCAAAAATGAGAGGAGCGTCATTATGCATGTCTAAAACAATAAAATCTATAGGAAAAATCAAGGAATTTATTTTCACAAGTAAGTTTGATGCAATTCCAAACGGGACATGAATTGTTCTATTGTCACATTGTACTCTCATATTGGTAGATTGTAACTCTTCCAATCCTAGCTGTTTGAACAAAATGAGAGGCATGAGATTAACATTTGTACTATCATCCACTAAAGCATGCAAATCATGTATGTTCCCTATAGTACAAGATAGAGATAAGTGATTAGGAAAATTTTGAATTGAAGAACATCCTTCCAATAGTGCTATAGAACATACTTTACTCAAAGTTACCCCATCAAGCTCTAGAGAATATTTCTTAGCACAAATGCCTTTAAGAAATTTAGCATACTTTGGCATACTATTGATCAACTCAAGTAATGGCAAATTCAAGGAAATGCTTTTAAGAGAGTCAAAGAAATGATTGAAAACCTCCCTTTCTTTTCCTTGCTTAGACCTAACTGTACGGGGCATGATATTTTGTGCCATTAACTCCATTATTTTTCTTCCAAGCTGCAAGAACAACTTACTCAAATTTTCTTTCCAATTCCCTTCAAATGAAATCTGGAAATCAAATCGAAGAAATGACAATGAAAAGAGAAATAATGTATGCTCTGGAATTTAAAATTTCAGTCCTGGAATTATGACAAAACAGAGAAAATACAGAGATGTACATAGAGAGGCTACTGGAATTTTGTATAAAGCAGAGGAATTAACCATTATAGCTACTGAATTTCTCTGCAAAACAGAGGAAAATGCACGCTGGAATTTTCAGAATGAGCAGAACAGATTGCATATTGCAATTTTCTGGAAATATTACAGAAGAGGAAGTGAAGAAAGCTCACTGAAATTTTACACAAAAACAGAACAAAACATGCAACATCTACTAGATTTAATATTCAGCAGCAGTGGTGTAAAAATTCTGCCACTGTACTGCCCAAAATTTCAAGGAAAAGCAGTGAACAAATATATGAAAACATCATCCAGCCACTGGAAATTGAAAAACAAAAGAAATGAGATTATATACAACTAATGTATCTATATATATCATTATTTACAATATCAGGTAAAATTGAATTATAAAGGAATCATGCACTGCCCTACTGGAAATTGAAAAATAAAAACAAGGAAAATCATGCATTTGCTAACTAAATTAACCATGAAAAATAGAAAAGAAATAAGAACAAATTCTACCTACTGGAAATGAGGCTACATAATTTATATATACATCTATTAATCTAGTAAGGTGTATGCAAAAAGAAGTACTGGACGAAATTTTTGCAAACAAAAGAAAATTCAGCATGCAAACAAGGACTAAATCTGGAAGATATTTGCAATTCACCAAAGCTGTACATATATATAATTATATATGAACTACTGGAAACTACAAGGTGCAATTATAGTACATACATATATATATAAGCCATGCAAAAACATGCAAAAAGCTACAAAAAGTCATACAATTTATTCTAGCCACCTAGCTAACATGTAATCTATCTAAATAACATGAAGGTCATGCAATCTATATATAACTAAAATACCTAAATCTAGCTACTGGAAAATCAAGTATAATAGACAAAACATCATATGCATATTCATACGAGTATATTAAATCAATTGCAAAGAAAAACAAAACATGCAAACTAACTAAATCATATGCAAGAACAATTAATACAAAATACTTGAAATCTGAAAATGAAATGTAACAAAGCTAGTGAATTAAATAACTAAACTAGAAATGTTGATCACTAAACTAGCATTTCTTAGAATTAATTTCTAAGAATGCTTTCTACTCAACAAAAATCTATACTATTATATTACCTAAAAATTCAAAGATTACTAGACAAATTCCTAAAGATGCAAGACTAATAGTAATAATGGTGACCATTTATTGAAAAACCTACTACATGCAAAATCTAACAAAAATTGCAAAAGAAGAAATCTAAATGCAAAGCCATACCTAAATTCATATCAAGCACATATTAAGGCTAACAAACAAAAGATAGAAAAATATGAAAAACATCTAACATCAATGCCTAACAAAAGTAAGTATCTAGATAATAGTCTTCATGAATTGAAGATATTATTAGAATACTAACTAAACTAGAAAGCTCTTAAAGAAAATAAAGGAATGAAGATAAAATGATAAGAAATTGCAAAACTAACTAAGAAATGTAAGACAACTAATGAAAATGAAAAACAAGTAAATGATAAGTAATAAGACTAAGATTAAGAAGAGAAGTAAACTAAACTACTCTAACATAATACCTAAAAATCAAGATAATATCTATTACAACTATCAAAAATCATAAAACGAAAGCATGGAAATACATCTAAGAACATGAAATAGAAATCAATCAAGGAGAGAATCAAGTTAGAAGACTAGTTAGATCTTATACTAACCATACCTAAGAACTAGTTAGAACAAGTTAGAAAAGATTAGAATAAACTAAGCCAAGTTAGAAAGTAGGAAAAACAATTAGATCTAAAAATTCTAAACTAAAGATCAAACTAAGATGTTAAACCAAAGATCTAAGTTATTCTAAAGGATAAGGATCTAAATAATCAAAAGCTAACCTTATCTAAAGCACTAAACTAATTAAGCTATAAAATCTAAATCAACTAAAGTTAACCTAAATCCAAAATATCTAAGCTATATCTAACCAAAATCTCTAAGTAAAAGTTTACCTAAGGGATCTAAACTAACCAAAACACTAACTAAACCTAAAAATCATGATACTAAATCATCTAACCTAAGATCTAAATCCAAAAATCTATAATCTAAGCAAAAGAAATTCTAAGAAAATGAATCAATATGAAAACAAGAGAAATAAAATACAAGTAACATAAGAAAATTACTAAAGTAAGAATAAGAAAAATCAAAGAATCAAAATTAAACTACTCAACTAAAAATAAGAAACAAATGAAATTGAAACATCTAAACTAAATGAAATAAAATTGATCAAGAAAATATCCAAGATCTATCAAAGAGATCAAAGATATTTTAAGAATTAGACATGAAAAGTAAAAGTTACTTGAGAATGATATCATAAAACAAATCATATCAAAATTAATTCGTTATAAATTTCACACCGTTGATGAAATTTTTTCCCAAAAATTACAACGAATTTAGAGGAAAAACATCACGAAAATTAATAGGCTTCCCCGGCAACGGCGCCAAAAATCCGATGTTTGGTTTATTGTATATAAAATTAATATAAATAATTAATAAGTAATACTAAAAATAATAGGAATCTTCAAGATTAAAATAGGATTGTCACTAATAAAATAAACTCAACTAGGCAGAGCACCTATCGAAATAGTTTAGTAAATAAGGTGGTATTCGGATTTTAAATTTATAAAAATCGTTTTTCCCTAAGACTTCTATTAAATTCTATTGTGGAAAATATAATCAAACTAATTATGAATATGATTTGTGAATAAGGATCATTCAACGAGTAAACCAACCATTATCAAGAATGATAAGATTGAATTCTATATCTAGAAAGCAAAGTAAAATAAAGCAAAGTAGAAGAACTGGCAAGTAATGGAAGGTAGAAACTCATAAGAAATAATAGGAGAAATGAAGGATACAAACTACTAGGGGCAAGATTAATCATGAATTAACTATCATAATCTCGCCAATATTCAAGTCTAGAGTAGAATTTCTTCCATACGGATTGTGGCAAGAAACTCATTGATTTAAGAAAACTTGAATGTTGACAAGATCAAATCTCCCATCAATCATCCTAGTTCCGGTCCATCAATAGGAAATCTAATCGAATCAAATTAGCACTAATTGTTGTCCTAGTTCCGGCCTAACAATAAGTGTTAATCCGGAACTACAACCTCAAATCAAAGCTTAATACTCAAGATAAAATTCAGATTTAAAGCTATGAATGAAATTGCAATTTCAAATTAATAACACTATAACAATCATCCATGAAAACCATAATTTGCCCAAAGTAATTGTAGAATAATACCAACCACTTCTACCTAAAAGAAATGTAGAGAGAAGAGTTCCTAGGGTTGGTGTCTAATTACAAGATTGAAATTATAACAAATCAAAGAAGAAGAGTAACCTCTTCAACCTCCTCTTTTTCAAAACTTCAAGTTGATGAAATTGATTCCTCTCTTGCAAGACTTCAAGGAAATTCCTTATGGTTGAGGCAACTTCTCACAAAGACTAACAAGTGATTCTCTCAACTCACTACTTATGAAAGAGATCTCAAAATATGGAAAATAACAAAATATAGATCTAATTCAAAACCCTAAAACAAGTATTACAAAATCACTTTGATAGCATAATCCTTCCAAATACAAGCCAATCCAATTAATGCTAAAAATCCTAATTTTTATAGATAAATTAAACCAGGGGTAAAATCGTCTTTTTACACAGAAATCGGTGATTCCGGCACGACTACGGGCGTGGCCCTTTCTTCTCTACGGGCGTATTGATGCGGTTATGCCTTACGGGCGTAAGATCCAGAGTGCAACGACCGTAGAGAGGGTAGTTAATTCATACGGGCGTGATGCACAAAAGGGCAACGGGCGTTTAGCTCCTACGGGCGTAAGTCATCCTTCAAGGGCGTAGCATATTTCCGGAATATTGCACTTTTGCCTCGGAATTTGTCTTTTTACACCAATTTGCCCCGGAAGTTACCCGAAACAGAATATTTGCAATTAAGCCCAAAATCAATCAATTTATCTCAATTTAATACAATTATATTCACAAATCATGCACAAATTATTGATTAAGTGGGGGGTACTCGTTTTCACCTACCTTTAACACTCGAGGGCCATGTGTTCATTTTAAGTGTGGGGTAGGGGTGAATTTTTTGTTTTTTGGGCTAGATTTTTCGAATTTTCTCGAATTTTATGGCAATTTTAAACTTTTTAGGATATCTGATAAACTTTTGAAGTATGATTTACTCCGCCTATGATAAAAACTATTTGTTTGATTGTAAGAATCTTGAGGATTGAGTTTGATTTATTCATAGAAACTTTATGCTAGTTTAGTTGTAGGAAATCCACGTTGTCTTGATCACATCTATTTTGGCGAAATTGTTTGATTAGTGGATTACTTTTGGACTTTTAGTTAAATAGTGTTAGACCACGTGGATGTTGTGATAGCTGTTATAGTGACTTGATAGGGGTTTGAGAAGCATACCACTAGTTTATTTTTCAATCATTTATTTTAATAAGGGTAGTTTACAAGTGTTCTTTGCTATTTAGGAATCACTCTTGAAGGGAATTGAATGCATAGTGCCCTAAGGTATTTGAGGTGCGGGAGCCACCGGAGTGAGACCTGCTACAAGGGTAGTTAAAGTTAACATGGTTAATTAAACGCTTATACCCATTGCAAAGAAAAAATTTATATGTTTGAAAAAAAAAGAGTATATATAAAAAAAGAGAGAGAGAGAGAGTAATAAGTGTGGCATTGTGACTTGATCCCTAGATGGTAAATTGTAATTAGTTGTTGTGACGTCTGATCAACATACTATCTTTCTACTAGTTTGAAGGGAAGTCTATTGTTTGGATGATGAGTCAGATTAGAAAACACACTACACCCGGGGAGATTCTATGATTAGATGTGTGTTGATTTAATATGGATATTTTGAATTATTTCTTCTTGATTTGCACATGATACATTTGATGACGCATTAGGAGTAATTCACTCTTTGATAGTCCATTCCGATTTTCTGAACAAGTTTGAATTGTTGAACACCTCCTGTGCTTAATTGATGAACATGATTAGTTGAGTTATATGTGTTTTCTTGGACTATATTTAGTAGTTTGCTTGAGGACAAGCAAAAGACTAAGTGTGGGGTATTTGATAACTCGATTTTATATCGTGTTTTTATACATTAATTGTGTTCAATTCTAGTTAATTATGGAGTTAATTGCACTTAATTGAATGGAAATTACGTTAAATTCTTTTCGTTTCGATTTGAAGTTTCAGGGACCAAAATTGAAAAAAGGAAGAAATCGGGGACTAAATTGCAATTTAAGAGTAACGTGTGCAACATCGTACCACACAAGTGTCATGCCACGACGTCGTGCCACAATGCGCAGCACCGTGCTGCTATGGCCTAGTAAATGTCCAAAGAGTTGAGCCAACACGGGCATGTTCCAGCCCTTGTTGCTGGTCGTGTTGAGCCAGCACGAGCGTGTTCTTCCCGTGTTGCTGGCGGTGTTGGAGAGAAGCGACACGGGCGTGTTCTTCCCGTGTTGCAGCCCGTGTTGACGGTATTTTTGGCGTCCCACATCGAATTTTCACTGTTTTCAGCCCTTTTTCTACTCCTATAAATAGATGCACTCCCCCAATTGTTGAAGCACACCAGAATCACTCAGACCAAGAGCATTTCCGAGTTCCTAGCCAATAGGAATTTCGTGATAAGCTCTAGTTGAGAGTCAGTTGCCATTTTTCTTTCTTCTCGAGTGTAGGGTTGAGCCTCAACCATAAGGGGATACCCTATAGTTTAGTTGAGGGGAGTGGTGGTTGAAGATCTTTAGAGCAAGATAAGGGTCGGGAGGACAAGTCTCGGCCAGGTCCGGAGGATTAAGCCGGTCCGTGGAAGCAGTGAGAGCAACACGACTAACTTTCTCTTTCCTTTTCTTTTCGCTCTTGTATTACTTTTCCTTTTATATATTATGATTCCGTGTCCTAAGATTCTCTTTTATTTAGATTGATTAATTAATGATTTAGGCATTTCCGGAAATGATACGTTTTAATATACATTATGAATTTGCTTATTGTTTTACGTTTTCTATTTGATTCTCGCATTGAAGTTTATGCCATGAAACTTAGGTTGATGCATGATACTACAATAGTTAATTAAATCGACGGTTTGTTAATGAGTCCTAACCATAGA